>VCRD01001249.1:0-18084 GCA_006783055.1 Trinorchestia longiramus
TCTCCCCATAGCTGGATGCTTTTCTCCCCATAGCTGGATGCTTTTCTCCCCATAGCTTGATGCTTTTCTCCCCATAGCTGGATGCTTCTCTCCCCATAGCTGGATGGTTTCTACCTCACGAGTATGTAAACTAGGAACATAATAATAATAATAATAATAATAATACCTGATGAGTGTATGGTGTCTTCCTAACACAGTTCCTACACTCCCCAGGGGCGCAAGCAGTGCAGGGTTAGATGCTCAGAGAGGCAAGCAGGGGTCGTCCTACGACTTCCCCTCCTCCCACGTCCCTACCCTCACCTCCCCTGAGTTGCTGCGTGGGGGCATAGAGCAGTCAGACGAGTCTGTGGCAAGTCTCTCTTCGTCTTCCTATTTACCTTCCAACTCGTCATATTTACCTGCCAATTCCTCATATTTACCAACCAATTCTTCCTACTCAACTCCCAGTTCCGCCTACTTATCCTCCAATTCCCCATACTTAGCAGCAACTACTTCAAATTCTTACCTACCTTCATACACCTCCACCGCCAACAAATCGCTCACATACTCTACGTCGCTCAACCAATCCCTGTCACCGGAACTGGCTGCCAGAGACCAAGTTCTGAGCTACCTTGGCCAGTCACACATCTCAGCCCTGGACCAGTCAGAGGTGTTGAAACATCTCCTCAACTCCAACACTGACGCGAGTCGCACTGAAGCCGTCAGACGTAGACCAGATGAGGTAACAACACTCAGCTCGCTGGGAGCTTCTAAATTGACGTGCAACTCGTCCAGCTGTGGCAGCGTACACAGCGGAGGGCTGGACAACGTCACCCCCACCAGTGGTTACTCCAGTGCATCAGCGTCCACACAGTTCAGCCTCAACAGGTCTGGCAGTAACCACAGGGCTGATGGGGACCAACGGGCCCCACCCCCCGCCTACACCTCAAACTACGCTCTGAACAGGGATGTCCTTCTCGCCAGAGAGGCTTTACGAGACATCTCGCTGGGGCGTGGGGCAGAGTTGCGAGACCACAAGGGCAGGAGTGCTGCGAGGGAAGCGAGACGAGATCTGTCTCTTGGGCCCGACATGAGGAGACCACGAGACAGTCCTGGCGTTCAAGCGACCGCACGAGACTCCAGTGCACCTCCCTCTGCAGACAGCGCTCTGTCCAGGTCCCACCCTGACCTGTCTCGCCTGGAGGAGTCTCGTGAGGTGCAGCTGAGCGAGCGTCTCGATGCCAGCGAGCTGCCTGGGGTCGTGGATCTGCTGCACCGGGAGAACACGGCGCTGCGACTGGAGCTCGAAATCGTGTCTCGTAAGGTAAACAAACTCCAGAAGTTCGAGGGTGAGATCGTGAAGATGCAGACGGCACACGAAGGCCTGGTGCAGAGCTGCAGCAGGCGGGAGCAGCTGGAAAAGTTAGCCCGCACCAAGCTACAAAGTCAAGTGCAGGTACTCACCAGAACCAACATCGACCTCAGGGAGGAGCTGGAGGCACTCAGGACGGCTGGTGCTGGGGGTGCTGCTGCAGGGGCGTCATCCTCCTCCACACGTGAGTTCCTCTAGTATATAGGGTGCGCTACGGGCAGGCTGGTGTTAGGTTCGGAGTTGATCGTTTTTATTTCAGTTTATCATTGAATGTGTACAAGCATGATTGATTTGGGAATTGTCACACATGCACCATCATTGGTACTAACTTATAAGGAGATTGAGGGCTTACCGTGAACTGTAGAGTCTGAGCTGCTTGCGATTAGTTAGGGTATATTGAAGTGTTGATATCCGTGTTGTAAAATGCTAGTTGCACGCAGTACAGTGCTAGGTACACGCAGTACAGTGCTAGGTACACGCAGTACAGTGCTAGGTACACGAAATACAGTGCTAGGTGCACGCAGTACAGTGCAGTGTTAGGTACACGCAGTACAGTGCTAGGTACACGCAGTACAGTGTTAGGTGCACTCCGTATTGTAGCACTTCATTGTGTGCTTCCTACATTTTCCGCTAAAATCATACAAGCGTGATGCCAAAGTTTGAAAGACATGAACAAGAGCTAGTGTTTAACAGTAGCCTTATATTGTCGTATTCTACAGTGGTAGTCTTCAGTTGGCTTACTACATGAAGACACGAGCAGTGATGTGTTCTGTTAGGCGTTGTTGCTCAGTACTAGCAGGCTCTGAGTCAAGTCAAGACATGGGAGGTAGTCACCATTGTGTTGGTGCATGGTGGTGCATTGCAGGTTGGTGTTGCAATGCATCCTGGTGTTGCAATGCATCCTGGTGGTGCAATGCAGCTGTGTGCTGTGCAGGTGAGACAGAGGAGTCGCTGCGTCGGGAGCTGAACAGGCGTGACGTGATAGTGGCACAGCTGGTCGCACAGAACAAGGAGTTACTGGCGGCGAAGGAGAGACTCCAGATGGAAGTCACGGCTCAGAAGAAGACGCTTCACGAGCAACGTTCTCACATCGAGGTGCTCGACTCTGCCCTCGCCAGCGCCCGCCTTAACGTCATCAAGCTGGAGGAGGAGGTGGGACGTGAGGGCTGACGTGTCTTGTTGTGGGAAATACGTTATTTTTTGCCTCCTCGTGCTGAGGCTGTGGGCATGACGTAGAAACAACTTAAACAGTACTAGTTTGATTTGCTGATGAGTAACTGCAAAGTTTTAGGCTCCTGAAAATATTTTTGCAAATACTTCTCAAACTCCTTTCCTCTAAGTGAAGTTTAAATATCATACAGTAGTATCAAATTCCTGCATTTTTGAACGTGTTTTGGTGTTCAAACAATTATCTGATTACTATAGACCTTTTAACTCTATTTCTCAGCTTTTATTAGCGTACCTTACCTCTAGCACGTCAGTATATATTATTATTTGTCTTGATTTGGTTTATTCATTGGTATGTTGAGATGAGTATCATGACACACCACTGAAGCACACATGTGTTGCAGGTGCGCCTGAAGCAGGGCAGCGTGGTGGAGCTGCAGATGCAGGCAGCAGCTGACAGAAGATTACAGCTGCTGGAGGCCAGGCACGAGCGACAGCTACAGGTGCTCTTAGAATAGAATAAGGCAATAGAAACTAGCCGTTTCTCCCATTCTTGGGTTGATACCCAAGTCTCATACTGTCTAAAGTAAGGTCATGAATCATGCACGTACACCTTAATCCCATAAGTCAATTCAATCACGTAAACGCACTTCACTCACGTACAGGCATTTCAGTCTCGCACATTTATCTCAATCATACACTGGCCCTGAAAGTTAGGGACATAGAATCAATACGTTATAATACTGAGGGGGGCTCGTAATCCGATATTTGTCCAGACGATTTTTGAGTGTGTTCACAGTGTCAGCAGAAACGATGTTTTCGGGCAGCTGGTTCCAAGTTGCAGCAATTTTAATGAGAAAGAAGTTCATAGCTTGGGATATCTTGAAGTTACTCAGTATTAGTTTTTGGGCAGAAATAACTGCCAAAAACTAATACTGAGAAACTTCAAGACATCCCAAGCTATGAACTTCTTTCCCTTTAAAATTACCGTAACTTGGAACCAGCTGCCCGAAAACATCGTTTCTGCTGGCACTGTGAACACATTCAGAAATCATCTAGACAAATATTGGATTACTTCTTGCCAGTAGCTGGCTAGGAATGAAGACAATTATTTCATTTGCACGTAGCCCATTTCTTGTTTTAAATTGCTGTGCTGTAGGTACGTGCGGTACACATGCGAGTGGAATACAGTAGAATATGGCAACTGCAACGAGTCCCACGCTGTGTAAACTACCCAAGTCCCATGTAGCACGCTCTCCCAGTTACATCACCAAACTCAGACCAAAATATACAAAAAAATAAATGTAATATATACAAATATATATTCAGTACAGTAACTGGCCAAGTGTGTGTAGTTCTTCCCTAATATCAGGAACTCGTTTATTCATGGAGAACTTTATATTAATTACTAGAGGAAAAATTGGTGACAAACACGTATAATGTTTCTTAACTAGAAAAGAAATTATTGATTTTACTGGTGTTTCCTCTACATTGAATATTAAGACTGAAGGAATCATTATCTGGTGCTAAGATCCGTTCATCGTTTAATTCCAGCACCATTAGCTAAAAAATGAAAAAAACACCTTAAAACTTTTTTTGGGGTGTTTTTTTTTAAATGTCAACGCTGGTACTGTATGTGGTAGACGTCTTGCCACACACGTGCAGCAGCACGTGTTGCCACACACGTGAAGCAGCACGTGTTGCCACACTAACACGTGCTCTCCATCAGGACGCAGGGGAGCGCCGGGAGCGGTCAAGGGAGCGCAACACCGCACAGCAGCACAGGTGTGTGGGTGTGTAGGGCTGTGCTGGCTGTCATACGAACTGTTGACGCACGCACTCCACTTGACGACGCACTCACTCCACTTGACGACACACTCACTCCACTTGACGCACTCACTCACTCCATCTGACGCACTCACTCCACTGGACGACGCACTCACTCACTCCACTTGACGAACCAGTCACTCACTCACTCCACTGGACGAACCAGTCACTCACTCACTCCACTGGACGAACCAGTCACTCACTCACTCCACTGGACGACCCAGTCACTCACTCACTCCACTGGACGACCCAGTCACTCACTCACTCACTCACTCACTGCACTACGACCCAGTCACTCACTCACTCACTCACTCACTGCACTACGACCCAGTCACTCACTCACTCCACTGGACGACCCAGTCACTTACTCACTCCACTGGACGACCCAGTCACTTACTCACTCCACTCGACGACCCAGTCACTCACTCACTCCACTCTCTTCCTAAACTCTCGAGTTCTCCGTTAAAAATTAAACGCTTCACATAAAACGCTTGAAATAGCATCATCAGTTGAGGATAATGATGATATTGATGTTTATAATGATGATAATTCAATGATTAATGTCCATCATTTTGTGTGTGTTCCAGTGATGACCACCACCACCGTCATCATCAGCAGCAGCGCAACGCTGCACCTCGTAAGGATGAAGAGCTCGGTGAGATCCTGCTGTAAATCCTGCAACGTCTGTAAGATCTCCCTCTAGGGATCTGTACGTCCAGCATGTAGGCAGTGTTCAGGCATCTGTGGGACTTGTTGGGACGTCATAATGTGGGGCTTGTTGGGACGTCATAATGTGGGGCTTTTTGGGACGTGATGTTATCGTACAGGACTGGAACGTAGCATTTTGTTGAAGTAACAAGGGTGTCGTGATATGGACAAGCTTGCTGGATGCTGAGTGATGCTTTCATGTGGGGGACAGGCGCTGTGGGCATGGAGATCACCTTGCAGAGGCTGATGAGCCAGAACCTGTCTGCTGTATTCTTCCTCTTGCGGATACTTTCTCGCTCTTGCGGACCTTCTTCCTCTTGTTGACCTTCTTCCTCTTGTAGACCTTCTTCCTCTTGTAGACCTTCCTCTTGTAGATCTTCTTCCTCTTGTAAACTTTTTTTCTCGTGTAAACGTTCTCCCCTGTGTAAGCCTCTTGAATTTTTTAGTGCGCTTTGAGTGCTGTGGAAGTCTAAGATGATGGTCAGGTCCGTGTGGCTTCAGAGTTCCTGCATCAAGTTTATTTATAGAAGAATTTAGCCAGATTTGTACTCTTGAAAATGTTTCAAGTTTAAATTTGGAACTTAGTCTGAGAGGGATGTCAAGGGAGTCATAAAATGTGATCTTGATGTGTTGTAGAAGTATGTAATTTTAACTTTTAAAAAAGTGCATAAAAAGTTCATCTCGCAAAAGTGAAGCGATGGAAATTCTAACGGTCAGAGCTAATATGTCAGTAAGCTCCAGAAGAGAGAGCAATACAGGAAGGCACTAAACTCTCAGTTGTCTTGTATTGCTTTGGTGCTAATGAGTTGTTCTTAACTGCCCGTCATTCTTTGCCGTCTCCTTGTGTCTCTTCATCACAATACTCTAGAAGCTCTAGTCGCTTGCAGCTCAGCACTACACACACACAGGGGGACGAAATGATGGTCCCTGTGTGTTGCAGGCAGATGGTTGCAGGATACCATCTTGCCTTGTGTCGCAGAGCATGCACAAATATTACTGTCATGGCTCAACATCACGAGACCAATGCTTGCGTACTCGCACGTGTTTGTCTGCCGTGCTTCAGTTGACGTAGTAATGTTGGGATCTCGTGTTTCTTATAGCGATGCTAGAATATCCTCGTATCTATTATACAAGTGATGTAGAGGGGCCGTGGTAGCTGCGCCCCTTGTGAGCGTGGCTGCACAGTGATAGTTCTGTCAGTACGGCTGAGGTCCTCCATGTAGTTTCGCTACAACGAAGGCAGGTCTCTTGACATAGACATCGACGCCGCCAGTACCTAGGTGAGAGACTATTTGTTTCTGTTGTTTGATATGTGCATGGACTGTCCGGTTATTATAATAGATTAATTGATTATTCACTTGATTTGCTTTGACTCATAACTTGCGTTATTAACAGCTTCCAATAGATCGTTCTTTTTTTCTTGCAAAGATCTAGTAAGTGCCCTTGTATCTTCACAATTGAAACTGATACTGAAATCTGGTTGTGACCAGTAGTCTCGCTATGTGCGCTGGGTTCCTTGGCACCATACAGGACGACGGGGCAGACTTGTCAGTCTAGTGAGGTAATTAAGACTCTAGATGCATAGTCAGCTGTAGTGAACCAAAGACCATATCCTATTTACTGATCTCCTGTTATGTCTGCGGCGCTTCACCGGTGCGACTTCATGATGCGTTAGAACAAATTACAACGCTGACGCTTCATAAGCGACTGCATAATTTTGTCCTATGGAATGACCGATATGTTCCCTGTGACAGTTTGCCGTTTTATTGGGTGATGTAAGACGTGTGGATGTGGCTTTATAGCAGTTGAGGCAGGACACGTCTGGGGTGATATGTACTAAGCTTGTTGTGCTACACACAAAGACCATCCCTCTATCATAGAGACAGCGGAAACGGGCACAAGTGGTAGTTGCATTTCGTTCATTGCCCTGTTTTTTTCGCTCTGACACCGCCAATAGCAACTAAAATATAGCATTAATTCATGTTCTCGTCCGAACAGCATTGAAACAATGGGGCTGTGCGTATTATGTGCTGCTTACCACGTAAAATATAGCAATTCCCATTGCAAGCATCGTCGCTTGCTGCCCACTGTACCAGCGACCTGGTCCACCTGCCTATGTGTCTGTCTTTTTCTTCCATGTAGAAGCAGAAAGATGATCTTTGCTTGAATGACACTTCTTCTGCCGAAACTGGGCTTGTTTTAGAAGAAAAGATTATAAATGTACAACGAAAGTCATCGAAAATAAGGCAGCTCGTCAGTTTTACAGTTTTTATCTCGAACACAAGCAAATCATCTATTTTTTATTGTAGTTAGAATTAACATGGTGCGCATGACATAAGGGTCAGTAAATCCTCCCCAAAGCATGCACGAGTCACTTTTATATAGTTAATAAAGTTTCAGTTTTAAAATTAGCATTTCATTGATGCTCACTGTGGCGTCGCATTGGCCTGCTTCTTGTCCAAGACGTGCTTGTATTTATTGCCTTGTATTTAGCACGGCTGGTTTCAAGGCTGCTCGTGATTTTATTGCCTTGGATTTAACTAGGCTACGCGTGACTTGATTGCCTTGTATTTAACTAGGCTGGTGTCACGGCTGTTGGTGCCTGTATTGCCTAGTATTTAACTAGGCTTGTGTCACGACTGCTGCGTACGCGGAAAATGTCTATTCCTTCACCTAATTTCGCCCTCTTATGCAGCTCCTCTCTCATGGCCACTCTTACGGGAGAGAAGGCAGACGGTTGCATTTAGGAGTTCGTTGTTAAGGACTATGTTCTAAATTTCTTCATTGAGAATCTGTAACAACTCTGACGTATAAGAAACCGTTGCTCAATGTACATACGTTAGTGTAGAAGCTGTAGTAGTTGAGAGGTACGCAAGTTTTTTATTTCTGCATGATACATCTTGTTCCAATTGTTATAATTGTTACAATGCATGAGTGATTATTACTTGAATGTTGCGTATTAGAGAGCGTGGCCTTCAAAATATCAATGAAAAGAGCCAAACTGATGGCACTGCTTGTTCTAATCAGAGTGCTACATGCATGATAATGAAGCAGGGCTAAAGTATGTGACATTAGCGGGAGCTTGTTGATTTTTCTGCGCTGAGTTGAGTCAGAAGCTGCTAGTGTTAAGCACATACTTTAACAAAGTTGTCTGTTGACGCTATGTGAGGGCGTGCATCAATAAAATTTAAGGAGGCATCAGACACACGCTTTGCATGAGCTGGAGCTCGAAGAGTACTGTGATGTCGAGAAGTATAGAACGTTGTACGCCTTGTCCTAGTGGTACATAGGTGGCATGGTGGACTCGATGTGTTGGGTAGGTCGTACCTGAATGTGATGTGTCACTGGGAAGGAATGAACGACTCTCGTAGTTACGCTGTCAGGTACTAAATGGACAAATTTGAATGCAGTAGAACTGAAAAGAAGTTATTTCCAGTTGGACTGCTGCAACACAAGATATAGTCCTGAGTGTAGTTGAGCAGTCGTTTTTTATGTTATTACAGCGTGCATGTTGAGGTAGAGCTCCCCCTCCTCTTATGTTAGAGTAGACAGGCTAGGCTTGCTTGAGTCACAAGCTTCTTTCTTTGGCCTGAATGAAAGCAGTAAACGCGTATCAAAACACACGAATGTTTCTATTGCAGCTAAAACTTCGAAGGTTGATCGTAGATGTAAATCTGTATCATTTTTATTGGGAGGTAAAGGTAAAGAACTTATAAAGGTGAAGGATTTACCGTGACGTAATTAATTTAGGTATAAAATGAGGAGCTATTACTGAAGTGACCTTGATTCTGCTGCAAGGAACTTATCTCGAGTACTGAAGAGAGCTTGTGTTCGCGCGCTGATTTAGCGTCCTCCTTCACTTGAAGCTAGTTCTTTGCCTCAGGGTAAAATATTGTCCACGTAAATACTACAGGTATTGTGCCTGCTCAACGAGACTGGCTATTGTACTCCTAATGGATAGCACAGTTCAGTACTTCTGATCATACTAGTTACGAGAAGCCTCTCATTTGCTAGACTTCTCTCACTACAGACGATCGTTGTCGTGCCCGCAACGATGACTTGGTTCTCAGTTCCTGTCATCTGCTGGTGCCTCAGTCCGATGCATCTAGTTGTAAACTCGTGTTTTATGCTCGCCTAGTGTTTTATTTTAGGCCAGCCCATTCTTGTGGGGTAGATACGGACAAAACGTGTGTGATACCAACCTCTGACGGTTTTTGTGACATCCGTTCATTTTTAACTTGGAAAATTGATTATATTCACTCTTACGTTCGTCCTTCTCAAGATGAATGGACTTAATTAATAAGTTGAATTAATCAATGTAGTTATTTTCAATTCATTGAGTTTTCAATTGGTTTTCTTAATTTTGCGAATTTTTAACAGTTCCTTAAGGATTTGTCGCGAACCGTTAGATTCTGGATAGTAATATTTTCATAGTTATATTATGTGAGACTCGCTCCGTAAGAATATTCTCAAAAAGCAGAAAGCAGTCTTTTTCTCATGTGTATCCCACTAGTTGTGCGGAAATGAAGATGCAGTTGCTTTGCCTTGTCTGCCGTTCTGTGTCAAGTGTATGTAGCTGTAGTTCATTTTGTGTATGTACTGTCTATTGTCTTGTTCAATGTATGCTTTTTGTAATTATAATAACCGTTTTTGTTGACAATTTTTATGGGGTACTAAATATATATTTTGATACTGAAAGTGTTACTTTTCTTTGTTTTTTGCCTTGTTCTTCATCTAATAAATGTTGGTTGAAATTTCTGTTCCGTTCGCATGAAATGAGCGAAGTGCTGTAAATGCTTGGCGTGAAAGCTTTCTTGATGTTTGTGCTTAGCATCTTGTTGATGTGCCTCCTCACTCCAACTCTAGTGCTACTTTACTCAACCAGTCCGTCACGACTCGTTCAGGTGAGACTTCCTTCTTCTCCAAGTCGTTGCGAGTTACAGAGCCTCTTTGTTTCCTTTGAACAAAAACTTGCCAAAACAGCTACAGTATTGGTCAAATTATTATAATTTTTTGAAATTTTGTAGTTTTCTTGTAAAAGGTTACATAAAGGTTTTTTTTTATTGATAAGTAATCCATTTATTTTCATACATATGACAGAAATATTCTTTCTTACATTGATTAATATATGATTTGACTTCCTTAAGCTGCTTTAAGTGCTTTAACGCGCTCTGGCAGTCCAGTGAACTTAAGCATTTCTTCAATACTTTTTTAACATTTTTCTTAAATATTTTCATTTTTTACGAGAAAATATTCTTGGATAATTGTGAGCGAACTGTTAGCAGATGGTCTTAGTCTTTCTCAAATAACAATAAATAAAAGGTTACTGGACAGTGAATTACGAGCTTATCTCCCAAGAAAGAAGCCTAGGCTTACGCCAACCAATGATACAGGCAATACAGGCACGTCAAGTCTTGGGTAATACTCGACTCATTGCACATCTGAGCATTGGGAAGAGTAGTACATACACCAGTTATTTTCTTATTAAGCATAAGAGAATATGCTGTACTTACTGTTGTAGTAGAACATACTGTACTTACTGTAGTAGTAGAACATACTGTACCTACTGTTCATGGTTTATCAAATAATTACAAGTCATAATTTGTCTGGTTGATTAACTGCTGCCACAACCATCACACGTCGTTTTAGTACTGCTGTAGTGCTTTATATTGCTGCAGGTTGTGCGTTCGTTTACAGCCTTTCTATAAGATTTTCTTCTGGAAAAAAGATAATGTGGACGAAAAAATAGATTAAAAAAGGTATTAAAGAAATCTTGAAGTTTACTGGAATGCCAAAGCCTGTTAAAGAATCCAAAGCGGCTAAAGGAGGTCAAGCCAAATATTAATCAATGTATTAAAGAATATTATGCCATATGTATGAAAATAAATCGATTATATGTCAATAAAATAACTTTATACAACTTTTTTTACATAAAAATGACGATATTTCGAAAACATCGTGATAATTTATGTGCGACAGCACGTAGTGGCTTTCTGAGGCACTGTGTACGCACTGGACACAACAGTTTGTCACCTGAACTGCTCCCTCTGACTTGTGTCGTCTTAAGGTGACCAGAATCTAGTCAAATTGTTGCTACTCGCACTGGAAGCTGGAGTTGCCCACGAGCACGGGGAGAATAATTTAATTTGATCTTTGGACGGATCAAAACCTTCCACTTGAAAGAAGTATGTAAAGTAATTTCAATTGGAAAGTTTGTATGAATATTGCCAGCGTTTAACACGTTGCCTCCGATTGCCTGATTGGTGTAAAACTTCACTTTGTACGCATAGTCACAAGAAGGATCTGAAAAAATTACAGAACCTAACCTAAGTGCTACACACTTGGGAATGAGAAGCCCTCTGCCCTATGAATGTACGAACAGTTACAAAAAAAGTTCATCAAAAGTGACGCAATGTAACGAGAGAGTCGTGCCACATGATCTAAATGAGATTGGGTGCTGGGAAGTCGTGGAATGCGTGTGCTGACGACGTTGTCTTCGATGCAGGACCGGCGGGTGAAGTTCAGGCGCCTGGAGGAACAGAAATCAGTCTCGTAGTTTTGCTATTCTGCGAATTCTGATTATGTTCAGTGCTGCAGATAAATTTTGTTTGTAGGCTACTAGAAACCGAAAAAATGTTACTGGAAATAATACGAAGACAACTAAGTTGCGGCTTCAGTGTTATGGTATTTGAGCATTATGAATGTTTTTTTTTTTTTGTAATTTACTTTAAAACTTGAAGCATGTATGCAAAAAATCTTGACAAATTCTCATAAAATTTCCTATATGATATAAGAAAAATATATTTTCACTCGAGGTTTCCGCCCTAGAAGTTTAGTTTTCGAGGTCACATCGAAAATCGGGAAGTGACAACTTTAATTTCAAGCAAAACACCAGCTTGGTCGACTGGTGAGCGAATCTGCTTGCGAGCGGAAAGACCCGGGTTCGAATCCCGCTGCCGACATGGTTGACGCGGCTAGAAATACGGCATGGGACTTGGGTAAACAACCGAATAATTATCGAAGTAATTATCCGACCTAAGAATGGGCCAGAAGGTTCGTTCCTATAGCCTCA
The DNA here is from genome assembly GCA_006783055.1 of Trinorchestia longiramus. NCBI lineage: Eukaryota > Metazoa > Arthropoda > Malacostraca > Amphipoda > Talitridae > Trinorchestia > Trinorchestia longiramus. The sequence continues at coordinate 12,126 of VCRD01001249.1, forward strand.
TTCTATTCTATTCAAAGTATAAAGACAAACTTGGAATGATGAACAATTTCCCATTTACCAAATTTTAGGTAGATAATTGTGGAACTAAGCTGTAGATTCTTAGGAGGGACTAGACAGTTCCCGTGGAAATTCCACGGTTTAGATTTGACTAATTTGAAATTGTTATGATGACGAATGTATCACAAAAGATTCACGACGAATTATTTGGTCTTAAATGACTATTTTTCATGAATATGTACAGAACTTGCATTCCGTGCCTTATCTACCGATAACAAGACAAGAAAGCTAGTAACGGAAAAAATAGAGTACGAGTATCTTATTGTGATACGGCGCCTTTGGTATCCACAATACAATGCTTATAATACATGTATACCCGTTCTGATTTCAGTTCAATAATTTTTCTTCGGTAATAGATAGAAAGTAATGGGACGGACACACACAGAGTGGAGGATACACTCTATTAGATAAGTGGATAAGAACTCTAATGCAAGATTACTCTTGATGGCGCTAAATCACGCGTGGGGCAAGGCAAGTCTTAATGCTGGGAAAATATTGAGGCTGGAAAAGTAGGAGCTCTATATACGCGTGGGGCTGCTGCTGTATCTGTGATACGTGTAGCACTGCTGGCAGATTTGAAATAAATGGGCATTTGGACAACTAAATCATCGTCAAGCCTAGCTGACTCGTACAGACGCTCAAAGAGCGAATCACTAATAACTTGAATTTGTTATGATAAAGTATGCAATATATGTGTGTACATCTACACTCAAGGAAAATTCATTAAAAATGTTAATTGTAATGCTTAAATGTTACAAATTCATACTAATAATAATTTAGCCTTCATGGGGCACGCATTCCTTTGCTGCATGTTGAGTGGTCAGCTCTTCTCCAGTTGGTAGCGGTCGGTCGAAGACTTGGTCAATTTTGGTTCTTGTTTACGTAGCCAGATAATCTAAACGGGCTCTTGCCTGCGTGTGTCTTGATGAGCATAGCAGTGCTTAGTCTTGCAGGAGTTGATTGGTCGCTAAATGCGTGGGCAGACCAATGGCTACATCGCTATATACTAACAAGGATTGGTACTTCTTAGATATTATTAGGAGACTCTTGAGTGAACAGACAGATGCTAGATGGAATATACGAATCTTAGACAGTGTAGGCAGATTCTGAACAGAATATATGAATCCTAGACAGGATAGGCGGATCCTAGACAGTAAACGGATCATTTGGCATACGGGACAAGCAGATCATTGCCGGGAGAAACATATCACAGATTTTGAATGCCGACACTAAACAGTAAATGAATATCCGAGATAATGCAAGTTTTCCGCTCACAACAAAGGCCCAGGTGTTACTTCCCGTAAAGTTGAAAACCTTTATGTGTCAAAGCTATACCTGCTCGTATGGGGCCTGATGACGCCCTACGAGTACACCCTAACTGAGTGAGCTGATAACATAGACAAGGTGTGGACGGGCAGAGGTCTAGGAGCGCACAGCCCCCAGGGTCTGGGGAGCGCACAGCCTTCAAGGTCTAGGAAGCGCAGAGCCCCAGGGTCTGACGTGGTGTAGAAATACGTGATCTTTTTGCCAGACCGTGGCAGTTCTGTCTCTAGATGACGTGCCATGTACGTTGGGAGACGTTTTATATTGTAGCTCACTGGAACCATGTAAGCCATGTGTGTAACTTATTGGAACCATGTATGCCATGTGTGTAACACATTTTAGCCATATAAGCCATGTGTGTAACACATTTTAGCCATGTAAGCCATGTGTGTAGTACATTGGAACCATGTGTGTAACAAATTGGAACCATGTAAGCCATGTGTGTAACACATTGGAGCCTTGTAAGCCATATGTGTAACACATTGGAGCCATACACGCCATGTGTGCAACACATTAGTGTCATGCAGACCTCGGGTGCAACACAGCACAACACACGTCTTGACGAAGACAGCCACGAGGGACGCAACTTACACGGACTTGCGTTTTGTGGACTTGGCGAGTGGGAAGCTGAAAAATTAATGGAGTTTACGAGCTCTAATTTCATGGGTTCTCATATGGAAGATTTTCACGCACATCAGAAATGTGTCCGGAACACGTGTCTGAAGTAGGGAAGTATGACCTGCACATGAGTGTGCTGTTAGGAATGTGCATGCGTAGAATAGAAAGGCTGCGTAAAATGGAAAGCAGAACAATCGTAAAATTAAATATCTTTAATATCCCACGTCTCTGAATACAGACTCCATTTTCAAGGCAGAAATAGACAAAAATTGAACTTGAACTATATCGACATTAAAATTAGGTTTCAGGTCATTGAGACAAATGTATATTTCGTGTTTTAATGTCGGTATATTATGTTTGATTTTTGTCTACTTCTGTACAGAAGGGGGAATCTTTGCATTCCGAAACGTGTGATATTAAAGATTTTTCATTTTACGTATGTTTTGCTTTTCATTTTGCGTTTCAAAGTAGAGTATCGAGATCATATTTCGTATATGATTTTACATGATATTTTATATGAGATCATATTTTGTGTATTAACACAACTTAGGACTTGAATGATAAGGAATTTGAAAACGCATGTTAATGCATATGTCATGTACCAATTTGTTCGCAATGAACTATGTCTTTTCTTTTTCTAAAGCGGTTACAGAATTGAGTGGTGATTGTGCCATTTAAAATAAGAAGCCAGTGCTTTTCTTTGTACTGTGGATTTATACTGTACTCTGTGATATATCGGAATAAAGTTCATTTATTTATTGTTATATACATTTACTTACGGGTTGCGAGTTTGAGATGGTTTTACAACCTGTTTTGTGTTGAGTTGCGCGAGCGCCTGACATTGCTGACATGCACCTCCCAGATCCTGCCATGGACGGTATCCCTGCTACGGCCTCCAACGGTGGTCTGCCCCAACCAGCTACCCTCCCTCTCCTACACATACACGAGGTGGACGGGTGAGTGAGACATGTGGTGATACTGCTTTACTTTACAAGTACAGGGTGTCTCAAAAAAATGTACTCACCCTTTAACCGTTGCTAACATGCTGTCTTCTTTGTGTTGCAGGTGTGAGGTTAGAACCTTTGCGAACATGATTAAATGTGATTAAAGAATCATGTTCGCAAAGGTTCGAACCTCACACCTGCAACACAAAGAAGACAGCATGTTAGCAACGGTTAAAGGGTGAGTACATTTTTTCGAGACACCCTGTATTTATGCATGAATTAATAAGATTTATGGGCATCTAAGTTGAATGTTTCAAGGCAAAATATATGTATGCACAATTTTACGTTAATTGGAATGCAATAACTAATTATCATAACAGACATGCTGTTCCCTACACCCAATAGGACGCGTACAGCGAAGTGGTGGTCCAGCGGCACAAGTGGGAGTTGTATGAAGCTTTAATTAAACGAAAATGTATTTAATGAAGAATGATGTATTCTCTAGTTTAGTACTTTAATAATTGGGTGTGTTTTGTGTAATTAGTTTGCTGCCTTGCAGGATGGAGGCCTCAATATTAGGTGAAGTATAAATTTAGATGAACGTAGATAGTTTCCTCAAGAATTCAGTGTAGAATGGACATATGCATTATGGCTTTAGCGTGTAACTTTAGTATCTGTATTATTAGTGATGTGTGTCTCTATACTGCCAGCCACACACGTCAGTATATCTGCAGTAGGTGTACTACATCACTACTCCAGTTGTGGTACTGGCAGTATTTAAAAGCACTATCTACTGGTTTTGATCTTCCTTTTGTTTTGTGATGACAAGAAAATTAATGTACCTTACAGCCCCCCTGACTACGCCGACTCCCCCACACCGAGGGCCTCTCCACTGGAGGAAGCCCCCCGTCCCCCCAAACAGGGGTCTGAGGACAGCGTGACTCCCACCTCCGACTGCGAGGGCGTGTCTCTGACTAGCCGCCCCCTGGAGGCTGGTGGGTGCCCGCGTCCCTGGCAGCAGCAACACCCTCAGCACGACCAAGACGTCTCTACTGAGCAGGTGAGCTTAATCACTTAATTAGGTTAATCAGTTATTCATGTTACTCAGGTTAATTGGTCAATCAGGTTAATCAATTCATCAGTTGACCATGGCACTCAAGTTAATCAGGTTAATGATGTTAATCAGTTAATTAGGACCACCTCCCTCTGTTGCTGCTGTTCTCTACCTCGTTTGCTGATGTCTCCTCCTTCATCAGCTCAACAGTCTGGAGTTTGTTTTGTGATGAGCTTTACAAACCTGCGACTTTGATAGCAAATTGCGGTGATGTAACTGTGTACTTGTACTCCTCTTCTGCTGTAAACGCTACGAGACAAACACGAGTTCAGTCACACTGTTGCCACTTGCCCACTCTACTGCCACTCACTCTCACCAAGACTCCCACTGCACACGAAATGAGGTGTGGCTTGAGGCATGGTTGGAGTAACGTCAATGTTCTGTTACCTACTCACATCCTCCATTCAATGCGGTCTACACTGCTTCTCCTCATAATATTGGTAGCTAAGCTTTCTTATCCTGTCCATTCATATCCACTCATCTAAAGTCTTCTCTACCCATCCACGCCTGTGTAGTTCTACCTGCATGTTACCTTACTCTCACTTGTAGGTGTTTGCTATTACACTGAGATCATTTATTGTTGCTCGTTCAAACTTCTCGATACGCTGATCCATCTTCACTTGAAGACTTGAACTACACCCATCCTTCCTTACTTTTATTGAACTGCACCCATTCTTCTTTACTTCTATTGGACTGCACCTATCCTTCTTTACTTTTATTGGACTGCACCCATCCTTCTTTACTTCTATTGGACTGCATCCATCTTTCTTTACTTGTATTGGACTGCACCCATCCTTCTTCACTCTTGCTTGCTCGCCTACCATCATTGCTACATCCAAAGTTACGTCTCGCATTATACAGGGTGTCTCAAAAAAAATGTACTCACCCTTTAACCGTTGCTAACATGCTGTCTTCTTTGTGTTGCAGGTGTGAGGGTCGAACCTTTGCGAACATGATTAAATGTGATTAAAGAATCATGTTCGCAAAGGTTCGAACCTCACACCTGCAACACAAAGAAGATAGCATGTCAGCAACGGTTAAAGGGTGAGTACATTTTTTTGAGACACCCTGTATGTTCATACACTCATGAGCCACTGAGCTCAAGTCGCAGCAGCTCACCAAAGCATGGAAAAACTCCCAGTCTTCTGTGCTCGCCCCCACACACCCACACTGCACACAGCTCGTCCCCACACACCCACACTACACACAGCTCGCCCCCACACAGCTCACAGTCTCAAGTATTTTAAGGTGTCGTCCCTGTGTGAACTCCTCATAAAAAGTGTAGTTCTGCTTGATGTTGAACAGTCATTTGAAGAACTAAGGGAACCTTTTTAAAGGCGTCAAATATGAGTATCTGATTAATAAGGCTACGTAATTAGTAAGTTAGGGTGAAAATGAAGTATCGAGGGCAGAACTGAGGGAAGTTTAGTTGCTCTCCAGACCCCTGCTTGCTTCCTGCTTTGACTTTTTTCCTCCCAGCCGTAGTTTTGAGTGGGTTTTTATGATTAAATCTATACATAAAAATTGTTGAATTGATACTAATGTTTTTTATTATGAGCTAGACTAAATAAATAGATACTAATTGCTTCATGATGATGGCGCATACGTAGAACATGTATTGAAAATACGTGTGAGTATTGTGTCTCCGGATCAAAGACGTCCCCGACGACGAATTAGATCGTTGAGGCATCCCACACGGCACAGAACACTGGTCACAGTTGAAATGTTATCGCATTTTCAATGACGGTCTAGCATTACTCGTGACCGCTCTGCCTCGCAACTCCTTCTGGTTTACCTGCGCTTAAATATTGTCGAGTTTCTCCGTCTCGTTACTTGAGCTGGTCTGTGAGTGAACAGCATGTCACTCTCCCACACAACGCACGAACTCTAACATGACCTCCCC
>VCRD01001249.1:18494-47135 GCA_006783055.1 Trinorchestia longiramus
ACCTGCACAGGTGACACCTCAGTTAAGACCTGCGCAGTTGACACCTCAGTTAAGACCTGCACAGGTGACACCTCAGTTGAGACCTGCGCAGTTGACACCACAGTTAAGACCTGCACCGTTAAGACCTACACCGTTAAGACCTACACAGTTGACACCACAGTTAAGACCTGCACAGTTAACATCTCACATCCCCATGCTGTGAGAACTTTGGTTACAGGCTTGGCTGATCTCTGCACTGCAGCAGGACAGACACGACCACCCCACCCAGTACTGGCCTCGTTGATCTGCCTCTCCCTCTGCCACGTGCGCTACCTGCAGCACGTGCTACCTGTGTTGTCACGTGCTACCTGTGTTGTGCACGTGCTACCTGTATTGTGCACGTGCCAGTATCACGTGTTACGCACTTGCAACATAATGTTTTTCGCAGTTACAACATCACATGTTATGCACGTGCTACCTGTGTTATGCACGTGCCAGCATCACGTATTATGCACGTGCCAGCATCACGTGTTATGCACGTACCAGCATCAAGTGTTATACACGTGCCAGTATCACGTGTTACGCACTTGCCAAAATCACGTGTTACGCACTTGCCAAAATCACGTGTTACGCACTTGCCAAAATCACGTGTTATGCACTTGCAACATGTTACGCACTTTTGACACAACACGCACTTTTCAACATCACGTGTTACGTACTTGCAACATCACGTGTTACGCACGTACATCGCGCGTGGTGCTTGATATTTTACTAATTGCCATTTTTATTGTCTGTGCGGCGGAGTAACTGCTGTTTAATCAAGAATCACATGTAATGACTGCTGCTGTAATGATGAATTAATGTGATGTAATGCCTATCCAAAACTTTTTTGAAAGAAAGCAAGTATATCGAACCACTCGAACTATAGATCATTAAATCATCTATACCATACACGGACCATAAACCATACCATACACGGACCATCATCTATAGTCTATACCATACACGGATCATATAACAAGAGCTACCTCCGCAGTCACACCAGTAACTAGGATACTCTCTGATGAGAAAACTGCACAGGGAGGATGAATGAAGGTAATCCAAGTTAAATATTGTAATCACATACCGTCGTTCACAGAAACAACTTCATTTAGCATCAAAATTAGTCTCAAGTTTTCTTTGCCGAGCTTTTCATTTATGCACCACAAAATTTGAGTATTTTAGAAATTAGCGATTTGCCTAAAAATCAGAGGCAACTCTAAACAGCGATGGCGCCTGCTGGTCTGAACGTTTGTTTTGTTTCGTCTGTGTCTGTAACAGTGTAGATATGCTACGGAGGTATCCAACATACGGGGATTTACTCGTATATTTCCAGTGCAATTAGTACAGACACCCGACCTAAAGTGCTTGGAAGTTACTCCGTGCTGATTAAAATGAAAAATTATATTTCTATATGAATTTTGATTCGTTGAAAAACTTGATACTAGCGCAGTGTTTTTGTTTTATATACAGGGTACACTCCTCACCCAGAAATATAACGAAAATTGTTTACCTCTTGTTGAAAGTTTCTGTTCGAGGTTTACTAGACTAGTTTTGCTCATTTATGCATTTCGAACATTAATTCTTGTGATCATAAAAGTTCTGTGTCCTGCCTAACGCTTGCTTTGTGTTAGCTTTGAGTTGTGGTTCTCATATTTCTACACAAAGAAATGGCTCAAAACTCATTTGAATCCGTGCCTTAATTTCTCCATGTTTAATGATTAATAAATCAAGGTTTGTTGAACTCGTCTTAAAATTACATTTTGCATTTCTGTTACTCGTTACTAACAAGACAAGTGTGCTCGAAATGTGAGGCCTTCTACTAACTCTTTATGTGTGTATTTCGAAGAGCTGGCCTGTTTCTGTTTTGTGTATACAATATACACACATATACTGTACATATGCAATAACACACAGTACATATGCAGCATGCAAACTGTATACATACAGTGTTAGCCTCGACCAAATTTACTATTCTGTGTATCCCTAATAAAGAAATAAATAAGTAAACAAACAAACTAAAAAAAATTTATTCCATTCGGGTTTACATGAAATATATAATGGTTCTTTAATTCTTAATGCTAACATCTTAAGACACGTGATCATGCTTCCAGCGACTGTTCCAGTCCATCTTGTGACGCGAGGTAGAGGCTCGTAGGAACACGTTGCGATCTCGAAGTTTAAGAAAAAAATCAGTTCAAGTCATGTCAGCCTACCTGATCTTTGCGTCATAAGCTGAGGAAATTCTAGAGCTCTGTGGGGATTCGAACCCTCGAGACCAGGGATTTGGCAGCACAAGCACAAGTCGCTTAAACCACCACGCTACAGTGGAAGCTACATATTCCTTTCAGTGTAATTGTCCATTTTTTGTATCCTCTTCATCTTCATTATATTCGCTAATATCCTCTAGTAAATGAAATATTGAAAGAGCACAAATTTTTGCTAATTTTTTTGACAAATATTACTTTTTTGTCTTATTTTTTGTTCAATTCGTGTCTGTGAATGTTTACAACGTCTCTTTCTTGAAATTATCTCAAATTATGTTTTCAAGATCTGAATTATTACTCTGATAATTGTCTGTTTATGTAAATATGCTGTAAACTGTAATTTCACTTATATTCATTTTCATGTATTGTCGCTTCTGCTAAAAACTGTCTTGTGTTTTGCATTAAGAACTCAGAGTATTTTTTATTACCTTGCCTATTTAAAAAAAAATATATATTGATCTCATTTTGTATGCCACTCTTCATCCAGATACTTGTGAAAACCCCATACTCTGAGCCGTCAGCAAGCTCTTATCGACATTTTGTCTAATGCTATTAGTATTGTCATTTACATTTGAATTCTGTAACTTCTTTCACTGTTATTCTTACTTCAACTATGCTTAACACTTGATGTCAAAACTAACAACCCCGTGTGTCCCCTATACTCCTCCCCTTCATGGAGGAGAATTTTCCTCTACGTGTGATGGAGAACTTGAGCAGTTCACAAGTCGGTAGGATTCCTGAACTCTTGATGAATTCATTATTAGTGTCTGCCCTGGTTAGCGTTCTCTAGGGTGGCTGAGATGCCCGGCATATCAGGTCTCACAGTGTATGATCTTCGAGTTCGAGAATCTGTTGTGGATTTAGGATATTGAATTGGGCGAGTTTTTCTTACGTTTTGCTTTTCGAGAAGTTGGTCGACATGGCCTTTCGTCAAATTTCTTCTCGAGTACAATCGCTAACTCTTGCTTTGTCTCTTTATTTTTTCCGATTCATGTTATTCATTGGCCAAAGTGTCTCTTTCGACCTGGTGCATGTCTGTCCATGAGTACAATAATTGTAGTTAGAAAACTAATTCCATAATTAATACTACTTCTACCACTTTTATTTCTATTTTTGCGACATCTTTTTACTATTCTGGTCTCATTTCTTCCCATGTTCTCATATGATAACGATATCTACTATTCGCTTCTCTGCTGCTACCACCTTCCTCTTTCTTGTGTCTTCAGGTCCCACTCACTCAGAACCACTCCACCTTCAGCAACGTTTCATGTTCGGGTTCTGCTGACCACTTAACTTTCAAGTCGCCCCAAAATCACGGAAACTCTACTTCTTCTACTCATCCCCTGCCCAACCCTCAAGGAGATACAAAAGATTTCACCCCCGTTGAAGCGATGAGAAAATCTCCTTTTTCATCCGAACCAAAGATGCCGAGCCCGAGTACTGGCTATGGCCGTCCATTCGTTTCCACGAATCAGAAGTTTCGATACTCGTGCGAGCCGGAAATCTCTAACGAGCGAATTCGAGAGCAAGATGACAGAGATAAAAACAACTATACTCAATATTTATCAAGACAGTTCAATAAATTTAGGGACGCTACGCTTTCGAAAAATATAAATCCAAAACGTCTCAGTTACCCTCTGAAGCATGAGCTTATAGAATCTATCATAAAAGTGGACGAACCTCGCAATGATGATCAGGCTTGCGGGAGCTGCACAAATCCTTCTAACGTTGGCTTTAGTTCTCGACCGCACAGCGCCAATGATCTCTCGATGGGGTGTGCTATCACTACCTCAGGCCTACACGATTACGTCAACTACTGCCCTGGCACCTGTGACCAAATTCGCGATGTCGTCGAGTACAATATCCCCGAATACATCAATCCACCGGACTATTTCAACCGCAGAGCAAATAAACCGAGTGCTAAAGTGTCTGGAAGGTCGAATAGTTTCCACTCTGAAACTTCAAATGTTAAGGGCAGTCGTTACAGTTACCATTATCACGCACAGCAGCAGCCGCCTGAGCCCTGCCTGTCTCAATTTCCAAGAACTCATCCAAAGGATAACAACAACTATGGTGAAAGTTTTGTTGCCCAGAATCCTACTGAAACTACATCATCCAATACAAGACTGAAAGTTCCTCATGTTCGCTTGACTCCTCCACCACCATCTCCTACCACTTCAGCTGCTCAACATTATGATCATTATGAAGATTATGCATTAGCATACGACGCCAATCGATTTTCTTGTGATTCATTCATGACCACTCGCATGACAGTACCGAGAGGCAACCCTCCTCCTTACCACAGTCGTCATGAGATCCTAGACTCCGCTCCTGTCACCAGACCCGTACAGAATTTCAGTGGAGTAGTTGAAAACACCCAACCTCCTTCCGTTCCAGCAAATGTTCACCACCACCAATCAAGCACGGAATTTTTGAACAGCACTACTCTTCGTAATTCACCTTTGACTATGACACCTGCAGAGATGTGCCAGACTAACCATCCCCCTAGCACAACCTGCAAAACCTGCAATAATGCCCGCTCGACTTATCGCAAGAATGCTGCTAATCTGGTACGGCGAGCCAGTTCAGGAGCGAGTCTCCTCAAAAGGAAATCTGCAAAATTAAGATCATCCTTTCACACGGAAGTCGACCTTGACGAATCTCCTTCGATATTATCGCGACTACGCAAAGAATGGCAAGATAGAAAAGGTGGCAGCAAGTCTACCGGCAATATTCCGACTTTGGGTGATACATCTGCCAACTCAACTTCTACATCGTCTTATCTGTCGGCTGCTGCTTCTGTGAAACCTCCTGAATCTCTCCGATTCGAATTATCTGCTTTTTCAAGGAGCTTGTCGAAGAAGAAATGGATCATCAAAGAAAATCAAGCTGTAGGTTCCGTACCCAGCGCTTCTGAAGGTTCGTATGTCATGTGCAACGACCACGCAACCACTCCACCATCCGAACCAAACTCACGAGGACGACCCTTAAGTGTCGATTCGGCGTCGAGTGGAGCAGTGTCATTGAATGCGGATGATGCGATCCACAACGAACAGTCTGCTTCTCAGAGCTCCATTTGCGACTCCTCAAATACACCCATGAGCCAAACCTCGAATCCACATCAGGGTTACTCCAGAAGTAATGAGGGTCAAAACAACTGTGTTTCCCAGAGCGAGTGTCACTACTATGACGTGGAAATGTCCGACAATGACTCAACGTACGACACTCTCATCATAAAAAATGTCAATGAACTTAACGATAGTAATGCAACTGTCGGTTGTGACTGCGCAGACGCATGTGCAGTCTTATCTGACTCAAAACAAAGAACTCGGACATCTTCTAAGCAGAAACAAGCGGATGGCGCAACTGTGAAAAGATGAAATTGGAAAATGGCGCAGCCTAAAAACTCGTTTCCTTCTCTCGTTTTTCCAGTGAATTAAGCTCAAAATTGCTCCTTGTAAAATTTGTATAATATGTGTTCTAATATAACTAATATATCGTGTCTGCCTGTTGATGGTAAATTTTCTTTCTTCTTCATGTTGTAGCTAAATGCTCACCACCTCTCCACTTGAAATATAGTCCCCACGAAATCAATGTGAAATGCTTGGTGCCGTACATAAATACATTCAGCAAACTTTCGTTGTTTGGAGTGCAGATGTGGAGTTTGTGCACTGGTGGTCATTGCATGCGTGTGATATTGCATCATTTAGTATTCACTCTCAAAACAAAGCACGACAAATCTATGCTTCCATCGATAAAAATGCAACTGCCAGCTTCACTCCTCGGTAGTGAAGATATCGTGTCATTCGTTAATAAAACTAGTGCACGCAGTGTACGAGTACGTACGTATTTCCAATTTACAAGCCTTTACATATCTGTTTCTGCGAGAGAAATTAATTATTTTGCAAAATTACCTTGTGCGATATTACAATATACTCATACATGTGGGTTAATAAGGGCAGATTTTATCGAGTAATATTGAACACTAACTGCCCAGCGTTCCACTGCGTGTGCAAAGCGCATACAGGAAAGTCCACTGGAGAATGTCCCTTAGAGATCTTTCAGAAATGATATTTGTCTATATAATAAACATGCGAAATCTGTATGTTTATGTGTAACCTTTACCGAGCAATTACAGTTATTTCGCAGAGCAATTACTCTGCGGATGATGGAACATATGCATAAGTCTGGATGTTTTTAAATACTCCTACAAGGCAACTCTCCATAGTGCCGTCTTGTATCACCATAAATTTAATTAATACAGTGCTCAATTTTAAACTACAATCCAATTCGATTAAATGCATCATAAAATTCGAGGGCAAGTAGTAAAGATGAGAATGCTAGTTATTAATTTTCGCATGAAATTAATTCGAGTTCTGATGCTAGTGAAACTAATAAATCTGTACGGTTATTGAGGCTTGCGCGTAGTTACATTAACCTAACAGAGAAGATAAACGTGAATGTAATGCGAAATTTGTTACAAATACTTGAATTAAAGTAATCAAAACTTGAAAATACTCGAATTAAAGACATTTAAAGATCTGTACACTAAACAGCGGGATACTTTTGAACTCTGCACTGGTCCTTACAGTAAGTGCAAGATCCAGTCTAACTTCTTGGAGCTCGTTGTACAGCTCAAACCCCGCCGAGGATTTATATTTATATTGTAGAGCCCGGCATCTCTCACTGGCTTACATCAATCATGCTTTTGATGGCATTCATCTCTTGTTCTAAATATTCAGAAGAACGATGCAACTAAAATGCAGGGTTTATAGCTATAAAACCACGAATATGTAAGGCAGAGATACTGGAGTTTACAACCTTGAATTTTAATCATTGTTAGGATGTAAATATTTTTTTTTATATAAATAAGCAATTTTATGAAAATTATGGAAAATACATGCAATGAATCATGTAAATTATGACGTGATGAAGGCTGCAATAAAAAAGGAAATAATATCACTATGTACTTGAAAAACATTCGATGCTTAAACTGCAGTTCAAAACATCCAAAAAATGTTTTGATGCAATAAATCAGGGTGTTACACTTAACTTCCTTTTTTTATGACTTTTTAAAAGGCAAAAAAGGAAGTTGCACCCTGTATTAGCTATCATCAACTTGAGCTTTAATACTTATTTTTTAAAAGTTACTCATAAGAATTAACGTTAGAGTGAAAATTTTTGTATGTTAGAAAGATAATTAATCCAGAGGATAATAAGGGTTTAAAAAATATTTCAGCGTTACACAACTAGATAATTATTATTTTACAATTAATACATTTTACTTTTTAGGGAATGAGTAATTTTCTGTTGTTTTGTGGGGCGTGTTCTTCGAGGGAAGTGATACGATGGGCTTCGTAGCTTGCAGGATTATTATTGAACACGATCAAAATCAGAGCAGAAATTGCGACCAAGATTGAAAACCAAAACTGAGAACTTGAAATCCGTAAAACCGAAACCTGTCCGGATAAGGACCAATAAGTAACTCAAAAAAATACAGAATTTAGCAAGAATCAATAACACAAGGCAACTTTAAAAGACAACTGTCGAGTAAAACAATAAAGCATCGTACCTAATTAGCTAGCTGCTATAGGGAACTCAAAATGAGATGTCGATAGGCAGCCACCGTAGTCGAGTGGTCTGCGGCCCGTGTTCTGTATCGGATCTCTGCTTGTGCAGAAAAACTGCGGGTTCGAAACCCGGCCATGAGTACGAGCTGTTTCTCGTTTCACGCCGTGAGCTCGCACTTATCGGTAAGACCTCAACTCGTCGCCCATGGACACATCCCAGGATCGTCGCATGGAGCTCACCATCACCGTTACTCTAAGAATGTTAACCTTAAGAATTTGAAAAACCAATGTACTAAATGTCTATGTACTGTGTACTTGATTGGAAATAAAGATTGTTTGTTTTTCTTTGTTTTCCCCGAGGCCAATGAAATTGAAAATCGTATCAAAAAGGGCTGGTTGATCTTTTAGTATGCCTATCATAAATACTCGAACGTAGAGAGTTGAGTGAGACGAAATTAGACAATAAATTTGATGGCTGATGTAATAGTTATTATTCAAAATATTCTATCATTGGATTAATTATAAATCTTGGAGTTACGCAAATCAAAGCACAACAACTTCCTCAGACGCAACATAAATTATTTGAATGAAAACGTGACCATACTTAAATGAGATTCCGTAGTACAATCTAGCTGTCAATTAACTCATTGCTTCACAAAAGGACATCTTCATTAGAACTGTTGCTTAAGACTATGCAAGGGAAAATCACCATAATGCATTTTGAACTAACTGTCAGGTAAAATCATATTTAAACTATACAAATATAGTACGACTACTGCAGACAGTAAGTAAATTACTTGCCGCATTGTGGAATAGTATGCAACGAGAATTTCATCGAATTAGTGAATACAATCACAGGAATTAAACGAACAGTTAAGCCCACAAAGGAATATCTAAACAAAGATAAAATGAAAAGTTTAAGGAATATCTGGTAAGTAAGTGAAACGCAAAACTTCGTAACACATTGTCAATAGAAACCTTACCCGTCAGAGAGACTGAAAGTGCGAATAGAATTGCTGTTGACTGGGTAACGGTTGCGAGAGAACTGACGGGCACTTAGCCTATAGGCTCGTGGTTGACTATTATCTTTTACATGGTCTTTTATAAACGAGAGTTATAATATGAAGTCACGCGCACGATTAAATTTTTTACTTTAAAATACTAGTAGCAAATGACTTAAAATGAGTATAAAAAATAACTCTAAAATATTACTATAATTAATTATATTTGTAGTATGAACTCCCAGAGCATTCGAAATTAATTAGCATATTTCCAAGGCACCGCAACTTATATATAAACTTTTTTATTTTACCCAGTTGAACCGTAAAAAGTTACAACTTCGTAGATATAGTCTATTTAAATTTTTATATTACCTAAAGATTAAAAAAGATCATGCTCTACGTAATGATTTGATTATGTAAAATATTGTAAGGTAAAACTGAAAACGTTTGTGACGCTTGCGGAATAAGCATGGTACGTACTACGTACTACTTAGTGGACCACAGTCACGCAGTTCACTCTTCCTACAAGCTATAAAGTGTTGCTTCACACCGCCTGCGCTAATTTAAAACAATGGCCGACGAAGAATATGAGGTTGACGAGTGAGTGATTTCGTGTTTTTGCTAGTTTTAAAAATATTTGGAATGTGTATTTGACTTAGTTTTCCTGAATTACGAAGTTATTTGAGCT
Source organism: Trinorchestia longiramus (assembly GCA_006783055.1). Lineage (NCBI taxonomy): Eukaryota > Metazoa > Arthropoda > Malacostraca > Amphipoda > Talitridae > Trinorchestia > Trinorchestia longiramus. Next base: position 28,039 of record VCRD01001249.1, read on the forward strand.
GATACGTTTCTCAAGATCGTATATACACGCAAATTATTTGAAGTGCCTTGAAACCCACCAACCTGTTTTTAATGTTAAGTACTAAATTTCCTCGTCCTTTTTTATTCAAATAGTGGATTTAACACTTTATTTAGTAGCATATCAGCTCCGCTTACGACTTCAAATCACTACCTGAATTATATAGTACTTGAACAACCAATTATAGTATACATTTAATAATGACGTTGCTAAATTTATTTGAACTCGACATTTTTCTCCTCTTCTGTTACACATTTAGCTTTGAAAATTGGTTATATTCACTTTGAGCTGCCTAGAGTAAAAGCAAGGTCATCAAATTAATACTTAAAGAGTTTGTATTCTACTATTTATCTTAATGAAGTAAAATCCTAGATACATGAATTAGGTGTAGTTGTAGGTTGGAATTACAATATTATAGAACTACACCATATACAAGTACTTTTTGCAGTTAGGTCTTGTGTAAGTTGTATGAATGAGAGAAAGCTGCAACTTAGTCAGGTTGTTACATGTGTATGTGGGACAATAATCATAATAATTTTTATAAGTTCTCTGGAATGCAGGTTCTTTTTTGCAGCATAGTTACTAATTAACAAAACTTGTTAATTTTAATCAGAGGATAGTTTTGCTTTTAGATTTGCTAAGGAATCAGAACTAGTTAAAATTATATTTTATTTTCAGTTGGTTAGCTTGGTGAACTTCACATTTTCAACAGCTAAATTAGCATTTTACATTAAGATATGGATAAGTAAATTGTTATGACTTGAAATGAGATTCATATCAACCCTAATGCCATGTCCATATGGATGGATTAAAGGCCAAATGGTTCAATAATGCAGCCTAATCAATAACTACCATGGATGAGTGTCTCATGCAAATTGAGATATCATTGAGATGTAATAGTTCAATTACTAGTAAAGTTTTATTGCTTCAGTCATTACGAAATTGCTTTGTGCAAAAAACTGTCTCAAAGATGAGTTTAGACTTCATTTTGCTCTGAATTAACTTCTGTTTAACTTTTTTGTGTGAGACTTCAAAATTTGGAGACTTCAATAAGATAGCCATGATACTTGGCTGAACAAGCAGAAGGGCTGCACAAAACTCCATGCTGAGTAGGTGCCTTGCCTCCCTGCACAATATAATTGGATGGCATCTACTGTAGATGGTTAATGTGTATCAAGAATAATTTCTTAAACATTCTAGTAGTGGATTTTCATTTGTGATTTTTGTATGTTGAGAAGCTTTAACAGTTTTGCAAATATTAAACTTACCAAGTGTTCCTAAATAGAAATATTCTGATGGTCTGAATTTTCAATTGAGTATTAAGTTTTTTATAATCTTGATGAGAATGTCACAGAGTAGAAATCTTTTTATATTGTTTGATAAAGTTTCTTTTTCTTAGTGTTAAGATGTGATATTTTAGGAGAATTGCTTCTTTAAAAAAATTTCATATTATTGTAGTTGAAACTAATCAAAACCAAGAAAATTAATTGTATTTATTGTTGCATTACTAGTTCTAATGAGAAACATGAATTTCTTGACCAGCTGTAAAGTTGTAGTAATTGCTATGAAATTAGGAATAGTTTTATTGCATTTTTCAAATGCTTAAAGTAATCTGAAAATTTATTTGGCCTACAAAGAAACCTTCACACTGCAAGCATTATAATTTGCTCACTGTCTGTAATGGACTTTTCATATCTTTCTGGGTGTACATATCATATCTTTCTGTGCTTGTGCTTGTTTTCAGTTAAAGAACATTAACATAAATACTGGTTGTTCTCCAGTTGCTCTTGTATTTTTCTTGTCCCAATAAATGATTATTTTTGCTGTTAGTAGCATAGATACTTCTACTTGAGATATACTTCAGACACTGAACTGCAGCTCCAGTAACTGTCTTGGATAAACTTATTTCCTAAATTTGAATGTTTATAACTTGGTAATAAATAAGTAGAATTTAATGTTGTTTGTCCTATTTTCAGTATAAATTTGTTTACCTTATGCTTTCAGTATTTCATGATGAATTACATTATTTTATAAAAATCAACTTGAATACAAGTAGAGAATGAAAATTAATTTTTCCTTAATTTGCCTCAAAATAAATAGTTCCTAGGTGTTCAAATCTGAACTTCAAGTATTTCATATGAAAGTTGATAAGCAAAATAACAATATGTGACATGTGACTCTCATACTGAATATGCAGGTTTCAATATTGTTTTTAACACTGATGAAGTTTCAGTATGGGCACAATTGCGTGGAATAGGACTGTCATTGGGTCATCCTTTAATGAAGGTATTCTTAATGGTGAACCCTGCTGTAAAATGTTGGTAGAACTGATTATACCCTAGACTATATAGTTCCTGTGGAAATCTCATAGTCTCATTTGACTAATTTTAAATTATCATAAAGACAAATTTATTAAAGACTAGACAGTTCCCATGGAAATTCCATAGATTATATTTGACTGATCTGAAATTATCAAGATGTATGCATTAAAGATAAGCAACAATTTATTGGGTGTAAAATTAATATTTTTCATTGATATATGTAGAATTTCCATTGTGTATCTTATCCACCAATAACATGGCCCAGATAGTAACTGTTGAAATTCCTTGATTTAAAAGTAATAAAATTCAGGATCTATAAAATAAAATACATTTTTCAGATGTACTTGTGGTATTATCAGAATATGAATATTTTTCATGAATATGTACAGAACTTTCATTTTTCATTTAATCTACTGATAACATGGCTGTGTAAGAGAGGAAAGCTAATAACATGTAAAATAGTTTTTTATAGTGATCCGGCACCTTTGGTATCCACAATACAATGCGTGTAATACATGCATACCCATTCTGATTTCAGTTCAATAATTTTTCTTCAGTAATAGATAAGAAGTAATGGGATGGACACACACAGATACAGAGAAAGAGAGAGGGGTGGAGTTTATATATAGTCAATTATATATGTAGATTTACATCAATATGTTTCAAAGAATACTAGTAGACCCATGCATGAAAAAATTAACACATTTTACTGAATATTTTTGTTTGATTTGCCAGTGGATATGGGCTTTGTGAAGGAGTTTCCACATTGAAAGATGTGCCTTTAGTATCCAGAATACATGTATACCCTGCCAAATTTTCTCCCATCGTAAGTCCTTAAGAGTGTGACAAATAAACGGACTAAGTAACAAGCTGCATATTATATAGTGGGATCCTTAATGGTGAACCCTACTGTAAAATGTTGGAAGAGCAGATTTTACCGGTGATTAAAAATGTCACAGTAGAGAATTTGAAGCAGTGTGGATGGATGCAGGATGGTGCTCCTTAACAGAAGAGATTAAAAGTAACTGTTTCCAAGCAAGCTATCATAATCATATTATTGATTTGGACAGCAATGAAAAAGGGGCCAAGAAGATTGACAGACTTCACATCCTGTGTTTTCTTGTTATTTTACTCCACTAGATTTGAATGACCTAATACAATTGACTGTAAACAAAATAAATCTGAAGTTATCAGAAAAGTGATTTGAAAAACTAAGGCAGGAATGTCAGGGGTGTTTTGTTAAAAGAAAAGAGGTTGTTGAGTAAACTAAGTAAAGACAAAATTATATCTCTTTCCATTAAACATGTGTGTAATTACTTACTTTATTTAATCCTCTTCAGACCTCAGGTGGTCAATAGATCAGCAATGAATCTCTGCCATTCAGCCCTTTTGGGTGTTAGATGTTTCAAATGATGGAAATTTGTGTTCATTCCATAGAGACCTTAAAGCTTTGAATTTTAAGTAAAATTTTTACCTGCTAATTACATTTTATTTAGTATTAATAAAATTGTGTAAATAATCATAAAATACCTTTAGTATGTGATAGAAAGCAAATTTCTGCATAAAATAAGAGAAGCTGCATAAAAATATAACTATTTACTCAGGTATGATTATATATCATGGTTTATTTTTTGTGGCCTGCCCTGAATATTAACACTGATATGTTTCTATTTTTAAAAATAATTTTTTTCTATTTAAAAATTTTTGTCACACACGATATTTGGAGTCCACTTTTATTGTCTCATCAACGTGTCTGTCACATTGTAAAATCTCTGGTTTTCATCTGTGATACACATTGTGTGGAGCCAAGCTGTGCTCATGTAGAATAAATTTTTTTAATAACCTTCACCAAGGTTATCTTGTTTTCATGTGCAATTCTTCAAGCTAATGATTTGTGGAAATTATGTAGACTAAAGTGTGAACTTTTTGAGCAAAATTACTAATCATGAAACTTTGAAGTGCAGATAAATAATTCAAATAGTTTTCCCTCATTGACTCCTGACATGTCAGTCAGTATAGAAGACTTTATTTTCACATCACTTTTCACGCTGTTTCATGCTAATTTGAGGTCTTCAGAAACCTATTGACCTGGAAGTGTTTTTATTGGTTTACTTTTTTTTAAGAAAGTAAGGAGCCAAATATGTTTTTTAGTTAATGGCCAATTCTACACTAATCTTTTAGTACTATCAGCCTTACCTTTCCATGAAAGATTATTACTAAAATTTTCAGTTGTCTAAGTGTTTTTATTTTGAGGAATAACAGAAATGATTGCAGAGATATTGTCATTATTACTGAATGCTCCTTTGGTACCCAAAATCATTGCAAGAGAATTGAGATTGCAAAAATTTCCTTCTTGGTAAAGATCTCGCTTTTGTCTTCTGGACATCAAGAATGATTAGCACAGCTTGATGCATTTACTTTCTTGTTTTGTTGTGTTGAGCCATGAAATTTTTCTACAAAAATGAAGCCCTAGCATTTTTTTCCCTTGTGTGAAAATAGTGTTCAAGCATAAACTTTAGCTTTTGCTTGAAATACATGTAAAAAATATTCTTAATATCATTCATCTTTACTAAAATTTATATAAGTTGAAATAAGTCATTAGCTAGTTATTTTATGTTTGAAACATTTTGTCAAGTCTTGCAAAATTGAAAGGTTTAATGTCATAACAGAAGAATATTCATGGAAGGGTGTCATCTGAGCCAACTGTTGCATTGTATACTCGAAAGTTGCTGGAAAATGTAAATGACTTGATGCTTTAAAATGCTTCCTCAGAATACATGTGTTGGAAGTGTTATAGCACACATAAGTTGCAAAAACTAGTTCCCAGGTTAATTGTAGGATTGTACTTTTTGAACCTCATTCTATTGCATTCTTCTTGCAGTGTTGGTGATGACTTTGAAGAGGTTGAAGAAGATGATAACATGGAAGATCTTCAGGATGGAGAGGTATGGTGGCTTTGGTGTTGTTTATCCTTTCAAGTGAAGTTATAACAGTATTTACTGAAGTTTCAAAATAAAACAAGGGCCACAAAGTAGATAATTTTTTCATTCAGTATTTGGTGGACTATCAATGAAGATGGAACAGAACCTGTCATGCTAGCTAAGCTTGAAACTTGTCCTGTCTATATATAGCATTTTTAAATTATCCTAAATGAGAAGCTGAAATTTACAATAAGCAACATGTGCCCATGATAAGGAGTTTAAGTAAAAATCCTAGATAAAACCATTTTAAAAACAGGAAATTGTAATATGTGTCACACAATAGGATTTTGATAATCTTTAAATTCACTTTCATAAAAATTCATTTGTTTGTTGGCAGTTGAATGCTCTATCACAGAACTACACCTCCCATTTACTTGTTCATCAAGTGTATTAAAATGACACTCATTTTATTTATTATTGATATTCTTGTATACAAATGCAACCAAACTATAGTGAACACAAAAGTTTGCTTTTGATTTTCTATCTTGAACAGCTACAGCACATGGATCATGAGACTTCTCACAATAACACATTCACTCCTGTTCAAATAGCTAAACACTTTGTTGTTGTTGTACTTATATTTTTTTTCGTGTTCTGGTTCTAATTCAGAATTGATATAAATTTCAAAGTGAGTTTAATAGGATCTTAATGCTTTCTCTGGAGAAAAGCGAGTTGGTTTGCTGAGTTTTTAGCTTATTGTTTTTGTGGTGATCTACCTCTCACTAAAAGGATGTCCAAGGACTGGGAGTCTTTCAGATCTTTTCAACTGATGTCTACTGCACATTTTGAATTGTGACACTTCACTTTCTTGTGTCTTACTTCAAGACATATACTGCAGTATTGAAAGTATTAATAATATTTGTACGACCTTACTTTAGTATGTTTACATATTTCAGGAAGAGGAGCATGCTGGAGGCATCGACATCCTACCAGCAGGTGAAGGCAGAGCTGTTCCCAAGAACAAGCGCATCACAACAGGTTACATGACCAAGTAAGAGCATTGAATGCATAATTCACCGGCGAACCTATTCATATTCTGTAAAAGCTAATTCATGTGTTTGCTTATCATGCTCTTATCTCCATCCAGCAAAAAGCAGTGAATCGCTTTGTGTACTCAACATGGTTACCTTTAGATGATGTGATAAATTGTAACAGGGGAAAGTTTGCATAATATTCAATGTTTTCTATCATACTACCACAGAAATTTAATACACGCAACATTCTGTAGGTCATATTAGTTACTCTTAAAAATCTTTCGTACTTTCTTGTAGAGCTGCAGTTCAAGCTTGGGAAATAACCGTGGGTTAAGAGATTCAAACCTATTCTCCTGACTCTCAACTCCAATTCACTGATAATGGTATAGGCATTCATTGCATAGTTAGAATTCCTTAATAGATCTAAAAACTATTCTAAACTACGGCAATATCTGGCAGCATTCCTGGATGATGCATTCACGAGGTGCTGTCACAATTACAGCTTTGGAAATGCTGGAGATTCAAAGACTTTACACTCTTGAGGTAGAGAGTAGAGGGCTGAAGAGGTGTTCACTAAAGTCCTAATGACAGCTTACAGAAGCAGCCCGGACTCTACTTTTAAGTTATTTTGTATGGGAAAATTTCACATCCAATAAATTAGAATGATTATTATTGAATACAACTGCGAAATGATTTTGGATATCAGATTTCTACCCGTATTTAGGTACGCTTGCTGTGTGGTCATCTTGGAGTATATCATTACTTTTCCAGTTTGTGTTTCATGTTCACGTGTCCATGTTTCAAAACCCATTCTTTCTCCTGTTATTCACCCGAGTTAGTTGTTGCTGCGTGGTGTTCCTCCCCGTAGTGTGGAGCCTGAGCGCCTCTCCCAGTGTCAAAACGCGTTAATAATTTACGAAGTGGGCTTGATTTAGGGCACATCACCACCGGCAGTTACGAGAATATGTTGTGGGTTTAGTTCTACAATTAAATAGGCTTTACTCATTCATCTTTTCCTAGGATGACCAATAAATATAGATCGCCTTCTTGTTTGCATATGGCTTCTTTTTTGTTTGACATCTGGCTGAAATTTGTATTAGTTTAGCGTGTGCTACAAGCTGGAGCATCTTGGTTCTGTAAGAAACTTAATATGATGATAACTAGTGCACCCAGCCGTCAAAAATGACGACAGAGATTTTGTGATAATATCCGTGCCATAAAAAATGATGGCAAATACTGTTGGAAATATATTAAATAAAATGACATATAAGAACGCAATGCAGTATATTTAGTTTTATATATATTTACAAATGACAAACGTTTTATTGAGTATTTCTTTAATGACAACATTCCTAGTGAAAACTAAGCCACTTAGTTTTCTGCTGCTGCAATTGACTCTGCAATTCGTGTCATATTCGGGTACAATGTACCCGAATCATAGGGCAATACCTTGCCGAACTCGGTATCCACAATACGGACTCGAGTATATAAGGCACTGGATCTCTCTAATTTTTTTTAAAGTGACACGAAACATAAATAAATCTATACTATAATAAGAGCCGCGTCCGTCTGTTCCTGTGTCACACTCTTCTAATCGATAACTTTGATAGCAACAAGGATGAAGCTTAAGAAATACAAGAAATCATTCTATTGCATTATTTTTCTGTGGCAATTTAATTCCCTTTCACTTGCATTATGGTATCCGGAATGCACAATCGGTTTATTTTTACAAATAGAAACTTTCTTCGGACCTTTTTCTGTTGAAATTCATCATGATGCTTTGATATTTTTAATTGATAATACGATAAGAAATACTTTAAATTAGTTTGACCAGTAACCTGGCTACCTTTTAGTATAAGGCCAAATATTTTGGAAATTGATTTCATGTCACGCTCTTACGAATAGATTAGCACAGGCGGTCTTGGTTTCAGTTCACTGGTAAATTCTCATTTTCGCTGTACAAGTGCACTATAATAAGACATTCAAAAAAATTAGAGAGATAGAGCCTTGTATACTCGAGTCCGTATCGTGGATACAGAGTTCGGCGGTATATTGCGGCTCAAAAATACTGTATTCTAAGTGTTTATTATAGTCACAAGAAAAGTGTTACCTTTGAAATAAGCTCAAGCATGGATACTCCACTCACACGAAAAAAGACTCAATCGAGAGCTAGAGAAAGATTATCTCAAGAAAGATTAATAAATATGTTTTGCCATCACTTTTGATGGCACGCCGCCAAAAATTGAGACACCGAAATGCATGCTAGGATAATAACCGTGAATGGATGCTCTCTTTCAATTGATAATGCGAAAAGAAATGTTTTAAATTAGTTTGACCAGTAACCTGGCTACCACTTAGTATAAGGCCAAAGATTTTGGAAAAGGAGTTAATGTTCTCTGAATTGTGATTTTCTTAAAAAGCTTCAAAGAGATAATGGAGGATATTTCGGAATGAAATTCCGGCAAAAAAGGCCAACATGGATAGAAACGTGTCCAACCGTAAGAGAGAAGCAGCAAGACTTCGACAGCAAGAAAGACGTTGTTCGTCCGATAGAAAACTGATTCTCTTCCCAAGCCCAAAACTGATTCGTTTGGGAACAAATTATTAACGGGCATTGCACTAGTAAATATATAAATACACGGTGGTCATTCTTAGTATTAGATAAATATATAAACATACGACGGTCATTGTTAGTATTAGATTATTACCACAGTTTAGAAGTGCTTAGAATCGTATCTCAAGTGAGCATACGTTTGGCTTAACATTTCACGTTACATGAATGAATTTAACATTTTAAAGTTAGGCTTTCTGATTCTTTTTGCCTGTCTCTCTTGTAGAACAACGTACACATGATTTATGTTGAGTCGTCCTGCTGTTAATTTTCCGTAAATGAAATGCGCTTGTAAGGTCTTGTTATGTATCTTCTTGTTTACATGACATGCTTGATTTTCACCTGACTTGGCTAGCTGTTCTTGCACATTCGTGACAATTTTGCAGTCTTCGTTTTTTTGGAGCTATTGTTTATATTAATTTATTTATTTAGTTTTGTTTTACTAAGTTATAACTGTCGATTTTTGTACCAAATTTATATTGAAACGTTACATTTCTATTTTTTGTAAATTTTTCTTTTAACATAATAGTTATTTCATGTTCTTTCCTTTCTTATTTTACAATTCTGTTTTTCTTATACTCCTGTGGTTCATTTACTTCATTTGCTCGAGATTTTCATTAGTGTCTTGAATATTTAATAAATATTCCTTTTGTATTTATGATATACTACATTTCTGTTAGCTTTCATTGTTATTCCTCTATTTACTTTACTTACGAGTATACTTCAGAACTAATATTACCTTTTAGATAGCTTCTATTTATTCGTCTCTGTTTTTAGTATTTTGTGTTTTTCATTGTTAGGTTTTCTTTATCGCTATTTAAACCTTCAATCATCCATGGTTTATTTTTATTTTAAATGAATCGGTGCCTTGATTATTGCCGGCCAGAGCATTAAAAGCAAGATATGTTGCAGGTATGAGAGAGCCCGTGTGTTGGGTACCCGCGCCCTACAGATTGCCATGTGTGCACCCGTCATGGTCGAACTGGAGAGCGAAAGCGACCCACTGCAGGTAACCACTACTCGTTTGCTCTTGTGACTTTTTAGGGATGTATTTGAGAAAAATGTCTTGTAGTTGATTATTGGATATCTGGTGTGTTTATACAGCTTTCAAATTACCTCGCCTATGCATCTGTAGTGCTTAGTTAATTTTTACTAAGGTTTCGCAACTCCCTCTCGTTTCAACAGAACAAGAGTAACAAGAGAAAACCTGTGTTTGTTAAATCGATGTTAGCTAATTGAAGAGTTAACGCCAACACTGTAGCTCGTTGTTCATGTTATCTTAGATATGTAGTCACTAAGTGCTAAGCATAACTAATCTGATGGTCTCACGTAAAATTAAATTTTTTTTAATCGAATAGATTGACTTGGGCGAACGAGCAGAGCCTGACGGACTGTAGTTGGTATAGTCTTCTTCAATGAGGGGGGTGGTAATTATGTATATGGAGAATTAAGCTTCTATATATTCATTAGTCTGGCCGGTAGGTTAGGTTATGGCTTATACTCGAAAAAAGTATTCAATGAAATGGTAAGTCAGATGACGGTGTAAATTAAATATTTACAGGCTTGTGAGTGTGTATGTATAGACCATGTTTCTTACTTTGTATGTATTTCAATTCTCGGAGTGGAACGGCTGTAAGTCAACCTCCCCTAGTGCTTGGATTCGTTACAGCGTGTTATGATTGTTATTCATTTTTTACAACGTGAACAGAAGAGTTGAGACATGTTGACTGGCGATGGCGTTCAAATGCAATATTATTATTAAAGGAGTTTAGATAAGGTTTCACGCAGGCACTAGAATTTCATGTTGATTTACCTGTATATGATTTCCTACATTTTTGATATGCTCATCACCATATACGAGTCCTGACTGAGCTGTCATACTGTGCCAGTGTATTCGCTCTCCGTAGTAAGTTGACGTTTCATTCATGGGCGTCTGGTTTTTGCGCTCGCCAGATCTCTGGAAACAACTGCAAACTACTTCGAATACGCCTGAGAACTGGTTCTTTTCGTTAACTATGGGAAAATGTACTCTAATTAACATGTATAATTGTCAGTTTATTTAGTTTTTTGTTCCTCTTCAACTATCTACCTCTAATCCAGCAGTGTAGGTCTTTATAATTTTTATTTGAAGGGCGAATCTATGAGCAAATACAAACTGGTTCCTTAATTTTTTTGTTGACTATCGAAGAACGAACTTCTTTCTTAGAATTTCTTCGATAATTTGTCTTGGTAAAATCTGTTTTTTGATACAGTAATTATGGCGTAAGTCCAAAGATCGCCGATTTTAACAAGAGTAGTTAGACTCGAAGTAAAATGAAATGTATTCTGTACAATGAATGAATTCTGTAATATGAATGTTATGATGCCAAATTATACTATTTTGTAAATCAGTATAGCTGTATCGGATTCATGGGTATGGATTTTAATGAGTTTTAATATTTATTAGCTATTGTGTGCGCATCAGGGGTTAAATATATTGCTGTAGATAACATGTGCTTACTGTTTTCTAAACTCAGATCGCTGCCAAGGAGCTTCGCGATCAAAAAATTCCGCTCATCATACGTCGGTACCTGCCTGACGGCTCCTACGAAGATTGGAAGATCGACGAGCTAATCATGTCAGACTTTTAGGTATATTCCTATAATTACTTCATTGCATATATCCATTAAATCAGTTTTATTCATCCGTTAAGAATAAGAACATTGAAACCATGTTCCCACAGGGACACAACGTGTTTTTTTATGTGAGTAGTGTTTCACCGTTAAATAACAATAGTTTTATCCTAGGGCCGTAGGTTTTGTGTTTAGCGAGCGATCATTCGCTTCAGGATGAAGGTCTCGTAGTGGGCGTGTGCCTCAAAAATGAGTGCGATAAAGTTGAAGCTGGTGATGCAAATTGAAACGATTGGATACATTGTACAAAACATCCAATTCGCTCTTTTTACGTGTTAAAGCATTGGTATTACATTTAAAGACGTAGCAACCAAACCCAATTAATTAGGTTACTATTTTCTTCATTTTAATACAAAAATCGTTTTCGGTAAAGTTACCATTCACGTCTACGCTGGTGCTACATAAGGAAAATAAAAACATGTTTACGTTCAAATGTCATTCATTGATGTTGTGTCCATTGAGCAGTTCGTTATACGATTTCCCTCTCAAAATTATGGCATTCAGCAAATTAACGCGCACATAGAAGTTATGGATGTTCAAATGTTACTTCTCTGCAATTGATATCACAAAAGTATACTTGTTACATTTCATTACACAAAGTTAGACAGCTTTCGATACACGTTTAGTCGAAATTACAATCAAAAATTAAACTGTTCAGCAGGTTGTTTCTAGTTCACCTACTGGTTGTATCGTGATACATATTAAAGAGAAGTAAATTCAACTGTTACCTTTGTTAAATCCATGTGAAATCTACCTATAGATAAACGGGTATAAATCAATGAATAGATTACGAGGCTTGTACAGATATTTCCGAGATCCAAGGTTTCGGATACTTTTCGTACAGCAAACTCTACATACTGAAAAACAAGAATTCGATTCGAAAATGGCTAAAACTTGAAGTTTTCCCCACTCATTACAATGATTTTTCCCATATTCAGGCTGTGAAAATAGTCCAATACGAACCGGTCTTCGCAGCTACACCTGAGTTAATGCCCAATCAACTAGATTAAGAGAAACGAACACAAAAGTTATTCTAAATACAATACGAACTGCTGCGCTTCGACGCCTACAAAAAATATACATTGGATTTCATAATACATCCTTGTGAAAAATATCAACGTAATGCAGGTACGTCCGTAACGTAAGACGAAAAGTGCATGCTGTTGACCAACTTGTGGATTGTGAAAATTTTCACAATATTTGAGACCTAAGTAATAAAAAAATTACATAAACGACCAATGATATAAATCACCCTAAACACTGAACAGGCGGCGCGCAAACAGTTAATCATAAGACAGTATAATGTAAGCATAAGTACACAAAGCAGGACAATTATTTTTTTAATGTAGTTTAACTAAACCACTGTTAGAGAAAAACAATTGTCCCATTTTAAAAAAGATTCAGGTGTCCAAGCACATTTCAAATAAACAAAACAATGGCCAATACACCCAAAATCCCTAAACTAAAGTTATCAGCACTAGAAGCAGGGCTGAATTGAAAGCTCGTGGCTTTTTCAGATATTGGTGCGCAGTTCGCTTTAATACTTCACACACACAAACCTCTACCTCGCCTTGTAACAGGTCACAGAGTTCAGCAAGTCTTGTATTTAATAAGAACAGCAAATTGTCTCTAAATTGTCACGTAATTAGAAATTCTCAGTCACCTTTACATTGAATGACGCATTAACTCGCTTAATATTCTCTCTGACGTACCAATAGAACCTAGCCATTTTTCCCGGTCTTCTTCAACTACTGTTCTGACACTGAGGCGCTCTCGACCTAACAGTAGTATATCCCAAGAAAAGTGATACATTTTAATCATCAGCGGGCGAACTTGAGAAAGAAAGAAAAAGTTCTTGAACATAAATGAACATACCAAAAATGTCTTTGACTGGTAACTAACTGTAACTGTTATTTCTATATTTACAAACGCCATTCTATAAGTGTCTCAGAAAAATCTCTAAATGGATGGAATTGTACATAAGTGGACCGACTGTAGTACAACAGCAAAGTCCGCCAGGTTCTCAAGCCTGAACTCTTGCGCATGCGAGCAGACTTGATACATTGAAGCGATACAGTGCGTATGCATGATACTCGGGTCAGCCACCAAATGTTTCATCAATTTCAAGGAGTTCTTTAATTTGAGCCACATTGCCCTGTCATTTTCCACGGCGCCGTGGTTAGACGCGCGGTCAACAGTTCGGTTAGCTTATCAATTCGCTCAGGAGTCACAATGCACGCTATTTGAAGCAGTACTCTCGTGACAAACGCTAGTTGGCAAAGGTCAACTTAACGTGTATAACCGGTAGCTCAATTTTCAAACATTTAACCGAGAATCTGAGATAAAATGGAGAATAGAGCCGCCTCTAAATCATTAGATAACAAAAAATACTTGGACGGAATTTCAAAATCATGCTGAATGAATTTGCATTATTACACACAGTATCTACCGGAGAGTTTTCAGCAGTGGCTAAGGAGCATCTCAATGAGACGCAAAATCGAAGAATGAAGTAAAAAAGATTCAGTGGTGATGACACTCGTGTAGGAGGTCGGTAGTTGGGTATGCGGGCCTCCTATTCACGAGAGAAATTAAAAAACAATTCGGTTAACTTAAACATATTACCCAATCAAAGCAAAGTGTTGCTGATTTTGTGCGTAGTACCTAACATTATCACTGAAAAGTGCTAAATCCCAAAAGCACACTGACGAGAACAGACTCCCTTACCACATTCCTGGAATAGTCAAGACATCCTACACATTCTAGACATCGACGTGTACAGTACGTCCCACACCGAAGGAACTAATTCAGCGGTACTACAAGGAATGAAGTCAACTCGAGATTTCACCGCATCCTACACAGGAAGTCAAAGTAGTTTCAAGAGCTATCATGATGCTGAATTTTGTCAAGCCTAGAGATACATTGTTCGCTAACAATACACAGTTAGCTAAAACAGTTAATATACAGTTAAATACGTTAACATAAAATAAACATTCTTTTCAAATTATAGGTTACCTTATTAACGCCTGAGAAAAAAACTGCAGAAATGTACAGAAAAATCACGGGAATTTTGTCGACAATTGAACAACCTATCAACTAGAGGGAACTTTCACAAGCTTCACTAACAAACAACGTTAACAAGGTGGAAGGCACACTTTACACTGATCACAAAGTGGAATGTACGTATCAAATATACGGGTTGTAAATCCAACACTTAATGCTTAAAGTTCATTGTGAGAAGAAATTAGATAACAATGGAATGTAGCAGCAGAAGATTAATAGTACACCGTAGCTACAAAATTAATAATAAAAGAAAAATAATTAATGCTAAGGTATCAAAATATAAAAAGTCAGTTAAGATTTTGAGTCAAAGCTCAATCTCAAGGTTAATCTCTCACAGCAAATAAATGTTGAACGGCTACATGTCACCCGTCAAGAACAAGAGACGTCGGCCGCGGGCCGGTCCCAGAAAAAAGGCTTCTAGAGGGCAAGTGCGTCGTGCCAACATACACAGATATTAAATCAGTTTTAAGTACTCAAAGATTGGTAGAGGTCATGTAAGTGATACATAATTAAATGGATATTGGTAAACATAGCTAAATTCCACTAAAGAAATTCAAAAAGACGGTTCAATGTTTATTCTGTATTGAATATGAATTGAAAGGGATTTGCCATCACTAATAAAGGCCTCAACACCAGCGCCCTACATCAAACAAAATTATACCAGTGAGGCGGAAATGGCTCCTAACAATTATGTACGAAGTTTGTTGCACGATACGTCGAGCTTCTTCATGAACAAGACCAAGAAGAAAGATAAAAGCTGACCTACCATAGCCATTCACACGCGAAGCTGATTTTTTCTACGACTCTCAGAATATCCCAAGGAATACAGAAGCTGAAAAGATACTGATGAGGACACAGTAAATTCTTAGAATGAGAAGCTGAGTAATATTACCTACTTCGAACAGCGTAAGTCCTTAACATACGCAATTGATCAATTCGAGTTAGAGCGTCCACTGGTATGTAGGATTAGGGGATATCCATGGACTACAATTATAGTATCGGTCCTTGTTAACACTCCAGGCCCCTTTGCACAATCTTATGTTGGAACATAATCTTTTCTTAAATTAAAACTGTGGACCAACAGCGTGCAACCGCTCTCGAAACATTACAAATGATGGATAAAAGCCAGAAGGTTTTATCAAACAAGTTTGTGGTGGAAATCCTAATTCGAATTTTTGGGACGATGAAAATCTCCCCCACACGTACACAAATAGTTAAGGTGAAAATATGAGATCATGTGAAATAAAACAGGAGCTGGCAAAAAGAAAATGCAAGGCGCAAAGAAGCCAGTATTTCTCACGTTTTCAAACGCAACAAATTTGGAGTTATCACACAGAACTCGCAAGGTTGTTAGGACCCCATAGCAGACTTGGATTAAATTGCTTATGTTTGTCTGGACTGTTTCTTCTCCATTTCTAGCACTGGTGAATTTATTGAAATAAAGAGCAGTCTTACAGACTGATACCGAACAAAATTTTGGGCTCCAAACACTCGCGTACAAAAATTTAAAAATAATCAATGCAAATCAAATGATCGGGATGCGTCCTTCTGAAATTTTTGTGACATAAAAGTGTGAGGTTAGCAATATTGCACGCAGCATCTTCATTAAGAAAAATAGCCTCCAATTATGTCCTCATCAAACAGACCGTGATTCTTCTGCACTACGTGACAAAACAAATTTACGCTAATGAACATGACACTAAAATAAGATGTAAAGTAAGTACGTACTAACACTTACGGTTACTTAAGTACAAAATGACAATCTTAACAAAAGCAAATTAAGAACATAGATCACATGAAGAAAAGCACAACAGGATACATCCGTGGTGAATAATTTTCAACCACAAACTTATAATGCCCTTGAGCCAAGTCACTAGAAGACAGCTTTACAGTTTCTTTTTTTGCTAGACACCACCCAGAAAACGACGGTAACACGACACATACTAGAGCGTTCGAATATTAGCCTTATTAAATTCAGAAGCTGCGGCGGGCCACGTGCTTTTAGGGCCAAGAAATACTGCAGCCATTTTACGGTCATTGGCTCAATGAAGACCGAAAAATTACTGTATCCTTAATATGAGGCAGGCTAATCTCGACAGTTTTCATTCAACAGCACACCAAATGTCACCAAAACTGAAAAGAAAAATTAAAATGCAGAAATATCAGCTATTTTCTATTATCTATAAGTTTCGTTGTCATTTATTTAGCTAAAATTTTAGAATGAAAGTAAGTAACAGTAACTTTTTCACACTAATGATTTCACCAGTAGAATTTTTTCTGGCTTCTAACATGTTAAAATAACAATCACATCAAAAGCTACAAAGGCCACCAAAAAAAGCACTTAGCCGCTGTCAAAGTCATGAAATTATTCAAAGATATTTTCCCAATGCATCAAGGTCTTCTTGCACTATGTTGGTATCGTGCCATTAGGAAAGAACACACATTTATCTGTAGCACGTGAATCAAGAAATTAACCAAGAATTCTGCACACCTAAACACCTTATGCATTAGACTGATTTTTGCCTGGGCCCAAATGTCAAGGAGAAATGCAACAACTTAGTGATAGTTAAGGACCACTTTCTTGATGTGTTTCTCGGCAGAGGAGGGAGACTTTCGCTTGACTGTGGTGCTCAAAGGCGTGACTCCTGGACTTCCTTCTGAAGTAATAGAGGTACTGCCACCTTCAACAGAAGCACCCGATGACGAAGACGGAGGAGAAACAGTTGTTGAGTCAGATAAGTCTGATCCCCCGCGTCCCAAGGAAACCCGCGGCAGTTTAGAAGTTTTGCCGCGACGAGCCAACGCTCCTCGACCTCGTCCTCGTCCGGAGCCTCGTGAGGAGGGCGGCGTAGGAATCGAGGAGTTCATGCGTAGTTCTTTGACGACCGTGTCGCCATCTTGGTTCTGGAATGCTGCGTTAGGCGACGTAGAGAAGGTCGTGTTGGGAAGATTGGCAGTAAAGACCGAGTTGAGAGGAGACACAGAAGTGATGGTTGGCAGAAAACTTGAGGATATGCTGTTGGTTGTGTTTGACAGCATCAACTTTGGAAAATTAGTAGTAGAGAAAATGGAGCCTGCAAATGGTGCACCTGTAAATGGGATGTTGCTGCTAGACAAAGCAAGGGTAGTTGGCGAAGTGAGAGAAGGGGGAGAACTGTTGCGCGAGGAGAGCTGAATATCGTCACTGCCATCGCCCGCGGATGAGGAAGAGACGTGTGGGGCGACAGCTGTAGCGGTGGCAGCTAACAAATTCAAAGCTGTGGACAGATTTGAACTCATAGCTCCACCAATACTGTTGGCCACCACACCACTGGACCCCACCATGCGTCCGAGCAGGCCTCCATGGCGCCCCAACTCCGGCGAGCTGGGCGAGTCGTTGACACGAGGGAGGAGAGATTTCTTCCCCCCAAGAGCAAAAGCATCAGAGCTCAATGCCAAGACGCTAATGTTGGAAGAAGAGCTGCCGTTCACTAGACCTCCAGACACAGGACCGTTTGTCATCACCGCCGTCTGTTCAGATGTCCCTTTCGAGCTTTCAGAGATGGCGAGGCCACCAGCTTTCAGAACGGCGGGTGCAATCTTGACGTTGCGACGCTGGGAAGTCTTTTTCTTGAAGTGGACATTGTCAATGTGACCTTTGAGGTGTTCTTTCTGTGTAAACCTGTCCACAAATATAAATAGTCAATGTATAAGCATGCCATTACCAGTAGAGAAATCGAGTAAACCAGTGAACACTGTGCAAGGGAATAGAAGTAAATGCTTATTTCACAGAATTTCTAGAAATTTATATGCAAGCTACGAAATTCAAGGAGCACAAGTTACAGTTTGATATTTTTAAATAGAAACGTTCACGAAAACAGGTTTCTGTGACTACTACACAAAGCACAAGTGATTGATGATGGGTGCAGTAGGACAGGGGGCAAACCTGACGCTATCAACTGGTGATTTCAAGGCGACGAGAACAGCATCTACACGAGCTCTCAATCCTCTGAGCTATTCTGGTCTCTACAACTAACCTACATTTTAGAAATAGAACTGTCGGGAAATAGTCTGTAGACACATATGAACAGCGGCTGCCCAACGAACGCTATTTTTTCTTTCCCCAGCAAAAAAAAGCACATTAAATGCTTGGATATTGTAGAGCAAAATATATTTTTAACCAAGTTCTTTTTGCATATCAACCAAGAGAAGCAGAATTTTTTAGTTTAACCAGGTGAACAAGAACAACATGAGTATGAAAGATGTTTACGATGAGCATTTCATGCAGCCAAACCTAACAGAACGCAAAACTGACCATTCCTACACTCAAACAGACATTTAACTAAGCACTGGTTGGTTGATACTAGTATTACCGGTCTAGCACAAACTACTGTGTTAAAGACGAAAGTGTGCATATGGAATAAATTCACTAAAAGAAACAGGACACAGCTTGGTCGACTATCACCAGCTTGGTCGACTAT
>VCRD01001249.1:47430-102933 GCA_006783055.1 Trinorchestia longiramus
ACAAAACAGAGGAAGAATTGAGGTAGATTCTAATAGGACACAAGTCAGAGTAGAGGCCGTGCTTAGGACTTGATGATGTCCTAATGGCCAGGACTTCGGTGCTCCTCAGGACGGTATGTCGTAAGGAGCGCTAGCAATAAGAGGGTTCAGGTTGGTGTAAGTTGCGTGTACGGCCCCTATTTTGGCATATGTTATTATAATATACCCTAACTTTTACCTCAGTTTTGTACATCTTCTGAGAATTCAAAGATAAAAATATATTGGGCAACAATTATTGACTCTAACGATCATTTCTTTAAAACTAAAACATTAAATGAAACATATCTATAAGAAAGATATTAATACAGCAAGAATCATTAAATTATCTTAAAAAAACTAAAACTGAAAAATGTCGAAAAGATCAGGTTAATTTCTAATTAAAAACTATTTAAAATGTTTGACGTCGTTGATCATTACTACGTATAATCACTATAAATTACTCTTCAAATTTGTAAAATATTATCATCAAAATGTAGTGCTACACAAAAAACATTGAGTCAAAATATTGAAACTATTCCTTCAATATAACAGTTTGGTTATGGCAGCATAGAGGAAATACAGGAACAGTCTTAATGATGGAAACGATCCTTCAAAGGACGTAAAACACTGGTGTTGAAATAATGAATACACCGAGACAAGAGCACACAGGCCACGTTGTGGCAGACCGCGGACCGTTTGGATGATGCTTCAATTGAGCGTCGTGTGAGTGTTGTTGGCTAGCACCAAACGTAAACTAGGACACGTAACTTTCAACTATTTCCCTCACATTAAATTCAAATAACTGAGTAGCTTTATCCCACGGATTACCAAAAGTGATTCGATTTTGTGGCCATCTTTTTGAAGGTGACAAAACGGAGCGCCTTATCAGGCTAAATGACGCATATTTTTCCCTCAACTTTTACGCTAATAAGCAAAACTGCAGATTCTGCGACTCTAAAAAAAATCATGAAAGTCTTCTTCAGACAGCTAAAGTAACAGTTCCGTATAGGATCACATGTTCAAAAGTTGTAGGACTATGTAATTTTAAACGATGCTTATGGTAATATGGTAACTGTTAATGTTAACCGATATAGACAAATGATTCAAAAATATTTGTCTTAACTAGGACACATAAACGTAGAGAGCATTTTTCACAAGACGAAGCTATGGTTCATTCGGAAAGGGTTTTAATAGCCATGTTAAAAGTAATTTTTCACACCGAGTCATTTCACGCTTTGGTGACGTACCATGGCCTTCTCGATCTCCGTATCTAGGTACTTTTGATTTCTTTCTCTGATGATACTTGAAAACAAAAATTTTCAATGAAATACCTGATACACCACAGAAATTAAGACTAAACATCATTCAGGACATCAGCGACCACCATTACTCCCGAACTCCAGACACGTTAAGTAAGGTATTGAACAGCACCATTAAGGGAACGTTTTTGTTTGACCAATGAATGAGGGGATTTTAAGGTATTGCACATATTCTAACATCTATTTAAAACTGTAACATTTTTTATTTGAAATTAACCTGATCTTCTGAGCATCTGTTAAATTGCTATTAAAAGTTACCTTACTTTTGGATCACCCTATACTTTCCTCAGCATATATTTACGAACTAGAGAATAAATAAATAAATAATGCAAGAAGTATCTACTCACTTTGTTAAGCAGATACTGCACTCAAAGGGCTTGCAGCCGGTGTGGATGCGCACATGACGCTCCAGATGCTCCTTACGCTTGAAGGCCTTGGAGCACAGCGCGCAGACGTGCTTCCTCATCTGCTTGTGCAGGTCCTCGACGTGCCGTCGAAGAAGGTTCGAGTTCGCTAGCTTCGCCTGGCAGTGCGTGCACTCAAAAGTCTGAAATAAGTTACAGCTAAAATACAACATATAATACAAAAAACATACGATGATCGGTTCAAAGAACAGCAAACATTATTTCATTGAGTAGCAATGAGCAAAAGTATCGACGATTGCACAAGTTTCATCGAAGTCAAGGTGCAACTGCTGTTCTGGGCTTTTAGATTGGAATCGTACGAAACTGTTCGATACGTTTCCTCACTAACATTTTCCCTTGAAGTATTTATCAAGGAAAAAGTATTTCTGATCTACTCATGGAGTCCACACAACGAAAGAGGTGACAGCCAAGAGGCAAGCAAATGAAGCGTGTCTTCCACTCACCATCATGTTTAGCGAGAAATTCTTTGCAATCTCTTTTTACACCAACCTACACCACTAACATGGCGTCTCTGATACAATGGACTATTGATACCAATGAACACAAATTTGTTCTAGTACACCATTGCAGCAACACTAGTCGCGATCCACGAGAAATTAGCTAATATCGTGAGGACCAGTATTCTTCTGTGAGCGTATAACGAGTGCTACGACTCAGTTTGTATGTACGTTGCTGGCAAAGTTCACTGACCTGTGCTTGGTCCGGGTTGTCTTCGTTAACGACGAGGGCGGGCATATCCGCGTCATCACTTGAAACGTCACCATCGTCGTCGTCCACTTCGTCTTCGAGCGTTTGCTGCTGCTGAAGCTGTTGTTGCAGATCACTAGCCAGATACTCATGTACCTGCTAACCAACACGAAGAAAAACGTCAAAAACAATCGCCAAATGCAGCATTTCATTACAGCCAGTGAGGGATCCCAAAAGAAAGCGTAATTTGGTATAAATGATATTTTATAACTGCCACAAAAAGCAATGTTTTCACGTGTCTAGAAGGAAACATCAACAGCATTGCAGTACTAACGTACTCAAGTATATATTAGGGAAAAATACAATACCAACTGCCTAATATTTTCAGAGCATGAATTCGGATTGAAACTAAAATATGAATTGCAATACTAACTGAAATACTAATTATGTAACCAACCCAAATGTGGAACACTACTTCAAAACTTGAATGCATCACAACGAATAATTGTATCTGTCTAGAAGAACTGATGAATGATCCACCTTGCTTACGAAGCGTACGCCTAAGTAAACATTCGGCGGCGAACTTGAACTGAGAAATAAAACACTATCTCCAGAACACTTGTACTGCAATAGTTTCTCCACTACGACTAATCGAGTGAGTCAAACCTCAGGTTATTTGGTGGAATAGAGCAGGCAAACGCGTTCACATGATCTGAAACCGACGTGCAAAAGATGATCTAGTTTTAGTCGATGCGTCAAGCTGTTAGTTCATCTCTCTTGAAAACAGAAGTTGTGAGCAGGCATCGACCAGGCATCGAGTGTAATTGAGAACACTAACTTATATAAGTTTCACAGCAAATGGATGTGCAAGCTACAGCACTAAAATTGACGTTCAGTGTAGCTAATATCGAGTACATAAAAACCAGTAGCGTGTTTAACAGATTATTTTTCTGGTAAGAGATGCTAGAACAGCTAGAAGATTAGTATTAGTTATGCCTGATAGTAACAGTCGTTATGAAGTTACATTGACAGAATATTTTCAAGACCTTTAATACGAACGAAAGTTCGCCAATTCATAAGTTGAATAGAATAAATGAAACAATTCAAAAGGAAATCATAAAAGAAATGCGAAGTGTTCAAGAATGAGAGGTGACAGCACGAGGTGTGAGCTTGTGGGCCGTGCGCCATACTGACTACAAGTACTCACACACACGGCCGCTGACCGATGAAGCCGTGCAATGCTTCAAATTTTCGTATGTGGTATTGAAGCACAAGGCAACTTTCATTTTGTACTATCAGGCAATTACTTTCATTTACCATATACATTCTCCGCGATGTTTTAATTCAGTTTTAATACAAGTGATTAATATGAAGGCAGCGTTCGCCGCGAGTGAGTCATGGTGACGGAGTTGTGACACAAGTACTACAGAGTTGAAACCTGAACAGTTTTGGAGCGGATGTGCAGCGAGATTCTGCCAAGAGTTTAACGGGGAGGCAGCAACTACATAGTGAACACTTGAGAGACAAGCAAGATTATGTGTGAGGGAGATGACTGGTCTTTAAAAGCGCTCGCTCTACAGCCCGTCACCAAAAATCAGCTTCAAAACTGCTAGATTTAACAATATGTGCATCATGACGAGCAGATATGCTCTTACACTAAGAAGGTCGGGTGATCTACACCAGCCAGGCACGACCACAAGTTGGACGGTGTTCCAGAGAACGAGGAACGTAACTACAAATGCATCACTTCGGCAAATAGAAGTCTAGAAATTTTTAAAATTATTACAAAAATAAGCATGTTACAAACATATGTAATAACTACAAATTAACAAGAATGCACAACTAAAAAATGAAAAGAACGTTCCATAAACTGAAATGAGGCTGAAAATTGTACATTATAAAATGAGGAAAATTAGCGAGGATTTTACGTTCACTGAAGAGAGAGCTGCAAAAAAACGGCAAACCAAATTAGTTGGATAAGATTTTCAGAAGAGGGTAGCTGGCTAAGTGCACACAATACATGTTAACAGTAAAAAATGTTGGGAATAAATGGTTTACGATTGGAGAGGTGAGGAAGTACAGGTTAATAATGCATAAAATTAGACTGTGAGCATCATGCAGGTAGCCGACTTTACCTGGCTCGGCCGAGGGGCGCTTGAGGGAGACGCGCAATAGGGAAGAGAAAAATAGCAGTTAGACCGGGCATTGAAGACAGAGATATACCACATATCACCAACAGTAATTAGAATGTACCAGAAATTTGAAAATACACCTCAGAGTATATCAAAGAGAGCTGTTTCATACCAGAAGTTTCTAAAGCATATTGACAAGATTTAAAGCACGCACAGACACAGAAAGACTTATACAACAATTATAACAATTTAGTAACACTTTCCAAAAATATCAGATTTAACTAGAAATTTAAGAATCCATACAACTAATATCAATCTTAATAAAAGAAGACATACCGAATAATACACATACAAAAGCACGCGAACCTAATCCTTAAAATCTTTGCTAGAGGGCAAGCCTTAAGACGCTCAGTGAGCTATAGTTAGGATACGGGCTAATTTCAACGCCCTCATGCTGAACCCTTCACTATCAAAACAACCTCATGCCTATCCCTTCATTATCACAATATGAAATCATTACTACTATTCTGGAAACAAAAAAGGATTTGAAAAAATTGAAGATAAAATTCCACAAAGAAGAATCTCATAATCCGAAAAAATATTTTTCATGGTACAACAGCAACATGAGTGAGGACACCAACCAGCAAATACAGGGTGCAGCAACAACTATCTTTTTTTCGAAAGAAAGGAGGTTGTGTTGTTGCACCCTGTATAACTGAACACTTGGGAGGTTCAATGCAGGACTAGTTCAAGCAGACGCGTACACAGGATACTCCAGGTACATGGTCCACCCCAGCCACTCGGGAACTATTGCTTGCTAAGTCCTCATAGCGAAACAAACCGAAAAGTGGAATATAATTGTTCGAGTCATGCCAGCAACATACAAGACCATCTTACCGCAACAGGACTCCATGTACGTGATATATTTTTGTATCATAGATTACTGCAAGTAAACAACTGCTAATAGTCAGTTATCGGCGTTGTGGTTTAAAAATACCTTTACTCGATGGTGTACACGTATACCAAATTATTTTCATCGCAAAAAGGCTTAGAAACACATACTTTTCATTCGAATTATAAAACAGAAATACACCGTCTGCTTGTTTACCAAAATAGCTATCCCAGCATATAACACTTGAAATGAATTAGATATGCTACATTGCCAGAAAGTAAAGTGATGCAGTCCCTAGCTCCCTTATCAAACCAGGTGTCATATTTTGCACACCCAAAACTATTTAATGTCAAAAAAAATTAGAATGACTACCGCCAGTATAATTTCCTGCTAAAAAATGTATATCGAACATGTTTTTTAAAACAATTTTATTTAAATTTCAGTGTATTTTCATGGAGTAAAGCAATAGGAGAGATAAACAACAAATCGGGCAAAGACTCATTTCTACAATGCCACATTCCCTAGCGCCAACTGAACTGAACCAATGTGGAACATTGGAGACGGAGGGAAGGGGAAGGGCAGGAGAGTCATTTGTGACTCCTTAATCTATGGTCATGCCTCGAGTTATAACAAGAGTCACTACAAAGTAACCATCTCAACAGAAACGGCAGAAACGCATTTACTTGTATTCGGGCACAGCGCTGCAGAGCCCAAATAATGAAGACGACGCAGCGCTGCATGCGGTATTGAGTTGTCTGCACACACATAGACGGCCTACTGCTGTCCCAACAAGTGGCAGGGACAACGGAATGACCAGCACAAATCATTATCTGGTCAACAAATCGCAACTAATCTATGGAGCAAGAAATGTAGTCCACAGGCATTCACATTGTAGAGCGTAACGTAAACGAACTAATTGAAGCAGTCGAACTAAAGTTTTATTTTTTTATAAGTCTTAAAATCTTGTGATGGCATCACGGAGTCAACGCGACACAAACATCCTTCCTATTTCATCCCCAGTATTGTCCTCAAATCTTATTCATCGGCAGTATCTCAATTTGAGGCGCTACGATGAGGCAACTCCCTACTTTTCTTTTGACGTAAATTAAAAGCGGCAATTTGTCGTCCCAGTGCAAAAATCACTTATATGAGCAGGCTTCTTTCAATTTATGTACTCCTAAATAGATTTAACGAATTGAGGAAGAGAGGATAACAAACACAGGCCCGTGAAGGTTAAATGGTTCACTCTCATAAAGGAACAGGCTTACTTGATTTATTAAGCAACGTAACTCAACACAATAACAAGTATGCTCGGTTAGCAGATTAGTTCAGGTCGTACTAGGTTGGTATAAAACTACCAACTTCCCTTTATTTTTAGACCAGTTGAGAAAACTTTGTTAGTCGAGTTCACTCTATTCAGCGAATAGTTCACTAAGACAACGGAAATGGTATCACTGAATTGGTAACGTCGATCCAAACCATCGATCTGAGTGAAGACGAGTCAAGCAGTTAGAGCACTCAAGTCTCAGTCAACGATGCAGCGTACATCACGGATGTTGCAACTGCACGTCAGTGAACCTTAGCACGTCACCCACACCCATTTTAATGGAAGGAATCATGAGAAAAACCATGTGAAAGATTCAGTTTATTCAATAAAATACAGTTTTCCTTAGCAATAACTATGATAATGGATAAATGTGATATCGTATTGGTCGGGAAGCGATTATAAACTAAACGAAAGCGAAACTAATATTCATGAACCTTTCAAGAGAATCGTTGGTAGAAATTAGGCGATACTTAAAGAAAACAATGAATAAATAGGACGCCTCCTTTACGACAAATGACCAGAAAACAATTTTCAACGTAAATGAATCTCTCGAAGCCCATGAATTCAGCTATAGTTCAGATAATTCTAACGATGTTATAAATTAGTAAAGGGATTCATCTAAAAGATAGGCTTACCTAATGATATCATTAGGATTACCTAATGATAGCTGTCTCCGTAAACATGATTGATAATTGTAAAGAACCAAAGAGGGTAAATATGTACGTCTGTCAAGTAAAATAAGCAAGAGGAACGAGCACAGCTCTTTGAAGACTCGAGAGGCTCACGGAAAGCAACAACTCGGACCACAACCCTAATTCCAGGAAAATACACAAAAGTTAAAATTAATACTTTAAGTGGCATTCATGAAATCATACTACCTAAGAGGGAGATAATGTAGCTGATATAAAAATGAGAAAACGTTGGGAAACAATTACACGCATCATTAATCTTACTACGTAACTAGTACAACCTCTGACTATACGTTATCTTTCAAGCCTGGACGTCTACACCATTACCTACCGGCAGTTGGAAGTTCCAATAATGATCAAAACGTTACGATGAAGAAAATCGCTTTATGGAATTTATTGATGAAGATGAATACGAGCGTCTGAAGGTAGACCTCGAAAATATACATAAGAAGTTTATTGAATGATTCAATTTATTTAATATATTTGAGACTCAAGAGACCTTGTGAACAACCGCAGCTGCAGAACTACTGCTGCACGCGCCTAAAATATGAACTCAAGACAAAATGTACGCTAAAACATAAGAACTTGAGTATCTAACTGAACAAATAAAGCAGGTGAAGACACCATCAGTAAGATTAACATCTTTTAGAGGCGTCCAGCACGCCTTATATGTATAATTTCCACACAACACAATATCACAACCATTTCTTTTATAGCGAGGTAAATAAAATACTATTGCTGCATCAAGGAAAAAGTTATAGACCTACCCAGCACTACACCTGTAATTCGCACTACGGGAATCATGAACGTCAGTTTAATAACAATGATGTGCCGACACAAGTGTTGTAGGATGGTTATAAGACAAATTCATATCCAATATTTAATGCAGCAACATCACGCTCGTTCATTCATAATCATGAAACTATATGTGGTAGCAGAATGTAAACATTTATTCCACCTAGCAGCAATGATACCACTGAAAGAAGCATTTCATACAAAGCATACTTAGTATCAAGAATTCCGCTGGTAATACAAAATGTTGCGAAGATTAAACACGTAACTCGTGAAGTCAACATCGAAACCAGAATCACGGCAAGACTTCGATTATCACTGATATGAGTGCATAGTTAAGATATCCAATGATAGGTGGTAGTTAGGGGTAGTCAGCAGGCCCAATGATGGATGGGCAGATAGGATACTCACTGGGGCAATTATTGGTGGGTAGCTGGGATACTCACTGGGTTAGTGATGAAGGGTGGCGGCGTTTCAGGGAAATTACAATGCAAATGTGTAGTTGGATACTCACGAGATGAATGTAATAACGAGCGAAGTACGTGAACAGCGTGTTAATTACTCCTTCTAGTGGGAAACGGTGCATTCGAGAAAACATTCCAGCTTTTTGTGCTTTAAAGACAATTCTCTGTGTGTTCGCTAAAACCAATGCGAACGCTACTTCCATTCATATTCTGTTGAATAACAATAGTTTCTACCAGAGGCTATTAAAAGATTTTTTCAGACATCCGCTGTAATAACAGGATGATGAAAAACGCAACAAAAGCACTAAACCGTAATCAAAGGAGTAAAAAGCACGGATTACCAAACAAAGAACGCACAACCGTCTTGCACACCCTGCTAAAAAGATCCGAAGATCGTCTTCAAAGATTGTGTGAATTTCAAAGAAAATGCATATTTTTCATTAAGATAATTAGTTATATTTATTAACTTACTGTATTCTTTTAAAATTGCAGTGTATAACGTTGGAATCATAATGTACGAATCAAATCTCTAGACTTTTTTCTCTCTGCACCAATTGTTTCCGACTAGAAGTAGATATTTTATCAAGACCCCAAGAGCTTAACTAGAGTATAAAATCGGAGCTCATTTTTACAATTTTCCATTATTGCATACAATGAACAAATCTCAACTATTTTACTCTTACTTCTTCAAGGACGAAACAAGCGTTCTTAATTTACAGTTCCACTCTTTGTTCAATATAATGGAAAAAATATGGGCAACCATGACTAGGAAATGCAGCGCGCGAGTATGCACGAGGCGAGTTGTAATAGAATAATGTTGCAGTAGAGCACTGTCGCACTGTTAGCCATTATTACGCTGTTACACAACCTTTTTCTTAGAACAGTAATGGATATACATTATATCAACGAAATATAGTCACTAGAAACGACACGTCTCTTCCTTCTAAACGTTAACAATACGTATATTTTACGAACTGTAACGTTGTTAGTCGTCTCTAAAAATATATTGTCTGGTGAACACATGCACAAGAAACAGTTACAGGTTAAATAGTGAAAGCCTGTAAGACATATGAGCAACGTTCACGTTTGCCTAGTATTTTTAGAATTAATGTACTATTTCTTTTCTATGAAAAAAGAACACCATTTTCATCTCGAGTACATTGAAAAGGCCTAACCCGAGTCCACTCATATATATTAAATTTTCGCTCATAAGATCCTATAAATTTTTGCAGTAAGTTCCATCAACAGTTTGCACCACTATAATTACTGAAAGCTGAAAAATATGGCAAGGAAATTATGAAATAAAAATTATAAAGCTCAGAAACAAACGTATACACCCCTAGGGACACGTTAAATAGCGCTATCTCCATGACATTCGAAGAAATACTGGATCAGTTATAAACGCTGCTTCGCCGAGAGCATTCGCACTCAGCAATTTAGGTTTCAATAAAATCCAGATCCTCACACAGTGCATAAAAAATTCCAGAGAAAGCACCTAACGTGAGCACGCGCGGAGGATGGCGTGTGAGGTGTAGGCGAGAGAGAACAGCAGCCACGGACGGCCATCATAACGAGGGGCGCTGGAAGACCAGATTGCTTCTGGTACATCCAGGAGCGACCACCGCTGCCATATACGATCAGTCGTGAATGTGCGATAGCTGACATACCACGTACTACAGGTGAAACTGACAGAGTATGTGAAGTTTAGTGCTTGGTATGGGACATCCGTAGTCAGAAGAAGTAATTCTATTTACGCTTTTTTTCAATATACTTTTAGATCAAAACAATTGAATTCAAGCCTAAAGTTTTCGATTATTACTGAGATGATTCAAAGTAACACACAAGTGCAATCACTTACACACTACAAAGAATGAACACATATGACAGTGATCATGTTAGTTATAGACAATTTGTTTACGAGTAGACACAACCACGAGCGTAGGCATCTTAAGCGTTACAAGTCTTACAATACACGCTACTACTAGAGGTAAAAAAATAAATATATTTTACTCATATATAAATAGCTCTCAGGAAGGTAGGCAATGGAAGGGTAAAATTTGCAAAGCATGATTGTTTCCATTAACAAATGTATTTAGTTATTCACGTGACAAGTACAACAGCAGAGATAACAGCAGCAGAGAACTCCTTTGTGCGTCAGTTCGAACTGATTTAAACACATGTGCAAGCTCTTCGACTATTGCAGCAGTTATAATTCATACAAGGGGAAATATTCTTGTTGAAAGGACTACTAACTGAAGTGCACTCATAGTATTCACTGTAAGTGCTTTAGCTGTAGCAGGAAGCTTCTCAACGCGATGAATTTTAGGTTGAAGAGTTTTAAAAAAACTCGTACGGGATGTCGGATGCACAACACGCCTGTCTCTCCCGACGAAACAAAAAAGAAGAGTAGAGAAAGGTCGGATGAGGTTTAACTTCTGAATATAAAAATGAACTCACAACAGCCTTCTGCAGCAAATGCTACTGACTCGACGGTGAGTTGCTTATAATACTACTGAGGAGCGCTACTGCCCCCATAATACCTTGGTAGCAAATATTATTAGCATGAGAGCAGAGCTCAGGAATCCTACGCATCTCAGAGAACCGCCGTGTCCCCAGAACATGCTGAAGAACAAACAATCCCAAATACCCTCTAGAGGAAGTTCAGGGAGGAATACACATCCCATTCAAAGTACTAATACATTTTGCATATAATGTAGATGATCAGCAAAGTCGATCAAACGATCCAAAAGGGGACGAATGAAATCACATTCTGCTGATGAAAATGGGGCATGACTAAAAAAGTCAAGCATAGAATTAGTTGAGCTAGTAAATAGTCAAATTTATTTTCCATAGAGATATGGTAAGCACGTAGCCTTTGAAAATGCTTAACCTACATACATGCACTCACGCCACACAAGTCGACTGTTTTTGAAGTTGGAGCTACACAAGGCCTTCATTTCATGTAAAATGAGCATTGCACTCACGAAAAATAAATGAAACTCACAAAATACTAATCGCTAGTGAGAGTGACAAGCAGCTGCAAGCATTATAGTTCAGCGATACTCGAAAATGACCACTAACAACACTGAGTAATTAGTAGTGACTCGACTACAACCGTAGTACGACCTTCGTATGCCCTCCATCACTGAGCGGTGACTCGTGTCCCCGTCCCGAGTGACGTCAACAAATGGAAATATTTCTGCCAAAGTTAATGGGCGACGCAAAACATCGGAGTTCTAAATCTCGAACTAGCAACACGTTCCTCAATTCAACAACTTCTCGCATGTAAATCGCTATACTTCCGTCAGGTACATCAAAAAACATTACTCACACTTCACTGACGGTCAAGATGCTGTCCACATAATATACATATATGTATACGTGTGTGTATTTATATAAACTCTGACACGCCAACGCCAAAGATCGCTGACCTAAGCTTTAATAGCGTGTAACATTTACTAATTATAAATAATATCGTAGGAATTAAAACTCTTCAGTGCAGGTTAGAATGAAATTCCAACACAAACGTGTGCAATGTCTGGCAGTAGAAATCACATATGATTGACAATATCACTGAAAGGAAAAATTCGTACAAGAATCACAACGTACACGTAAGCACAAAAGACATCTTAAGAGACAAGCAGAACTCCGCAGATACTTACTCCTAAGTTAAGCCCAAGAAACGTTCACTTTCTCACGTTCGTAAGGACCACTCAGAAATAGAATGAGACAATAATATAAGGCTAGCTAATGTCTGCTGAGCAAGTTGGTTCACGAAGCAGACCTCGCATCATGGAGTGACGGCCGTGGACTCAAACTTCCAGTGCGGGCTGACGATGGGCTTGGGAGACAGCGAGCAGTTCTCCACTTTGATAATAGCGTTGCTGGAGGCCGTTCCAACGCTTATGCCGTTGGTTTTGGGGACGACACACGTAGGAGGATTTGAGTTCACACCAGCCACCATCCCTCCAGCGTAGGCGTTCAGGTGAATGCGACGAATGTGCTTGTCAAGGTGCACGTTCTGGGAGGCGGCGTACTCGCAGTGAGGGCACTGGAACGGCCGATCCCCCGTGTGGGTGAACATGTGTCGTCGCAAGTTGTACGGCTGGCCGAACTGTTTGCCACACAAGGGGCACGAGTAGCTCTGGCGCTCGGATCCGTTGGTAGAGGGCGGAGTAGCGTACGAAACAGACAAGTTTGGCAACGAAGACAAATTCGCTGGGCTCGAGGCGTTAGCGTGAGACCCGCCGTTGCTGATAGTTTTGATGTCTAACCCCAGGCACTGAGAGGACAAGGTGCTCGAGTGCTTGGGCAGGAGGGTGCCGTTAGAAGGTGTCAGAGGAAGCTTAGGCGCGTGGGCAGGAGTCCCACTAGTCACCCCGACAGGGATGCCACAGACGTTGCTCGCTTGAGGGATGTCGGGAGTTCCTCCTCGTGAACCAGTGGCACCGCTGCCGTACGTGGGCGAAATTTTCCCCAAGCTGGGGGAGATGCTGCTGTTGGTAGCCGCGGTGACAGCACACAGCCCCATGCCTAGGGTGACCAAGGAGGAAAAAGCCGAGGGAAGACAGGCGACGGGGAGGGCGGGGATGGAGGCCGTTAATCCAGGGTTGACACTGACGGGGAGTCGCAGTCCTGCTGACGATGAGCCGCCGCTGACAGTAGGAGCCACGAGCGGCGAGGACAGGTCTGAGTCGCCCTCTCCCTTGCAAGGGGTCAAGGTAGGATGGTACTTTACTATCCCGGCAGCCGCCTCACGGTTAACAAGCGCGCTGCCAACACAAGCACTATCGACACGAGGAGATGCAATAGCATGGCCGACACCACTACTACCACCAGCACGCTCCTTGTCTCCATCCTGGGTCAGATCAGAGGACGCTCGAGTCTTGTTCGTGAGCAGTTGATGGTCGCCGCTACCGCAGCACGGCTGGTCCTCTAGTTGTGCAGCAGAGGGGTCGTGACCAGGCCAAGGTGGGCCCTTTACGAAGGTAACACTGTCAACTGACCGAGGAGGAGGAGGAGGAGGAGTAGTAGTAGGAAGAGGAGGAGAGCCCAGTAAGCGTGTCTCAGGGGGATGCAGGAGTGGAGGCCCGATCAGAAGCCCAGTCGTGGAGCAGGACCAGGCCTAGGGGGACAAGAAACAACACGTCCGTGCGTCAGAGTCAGTCCATCAAGTCGTACATGTCAGTAAATCATTGCTACTTTCACAGTCTCAAGCGTCAAGCAAGAACTTACTGGTCTGGCGTATGATGCGTCACCACCACCTCGTTATTCGAGTGAAGGCAAGCACACTCATGGAAATGTGTTATGTTCAACGAATTTCCCTACAAAACATCACTACTTTCTCCTGCAGGCAAGGTTAAATATTTCTTTCTAGTGTCAGAAGTCAAGCGAAAGATAAATTTCGTAGTTATAAACAGTGAAGCAAGAAATTACTGTACATGATACCATAACACAAACCAAGTCACGAATGGACTTTTTACAAATGATTTCTCTAGTAGATCTAGTAGACGAGTATTAAGTGTCAGTCAGTCAAACATTTGTCATGAAGA
Organism: Trinorchestia longiramus; assembly: GCA_006783055.1. Taxonomy (NCBI): domain Eukaryota; kingdom Metazoa; phylum Arthropoda; class Malacostraca; order Amphipoda; family Talitridae; genus Trinorchestia; species Trinorchestia longiramus. The sequence continues at coordinate 61,728 of VCRD01001249.1, forward strand.
CGATCGAACCAATACCAACGTAAGTCAAAGAGTAAACAATAGAGGAAATAGGCCCAACTTTTGAAAACAGAACACAAACGTCCAGAAACAGAATGATGTCTAAACTCACATGTAAATTAAGCTATCAACGAAGAAACAATTGCAGCTGGTAGAATGAAATCAATATTAGTTGACTTGTAACTCCTGGCGAGAAGAGTTCAGTTAGGATAACTGCGAGGCATGTGTGTTGATCTGAAGTGGACTGCCGTAGCTGGCTTACGTGCAAAGATGTTGATGGTCGAGACGAATGGTAGGCGTTACGTGATAATTATCATTGTGTCCTAATTGAACTATAGCTACATTCGGGAGGCAAACTCTAGAGGCAGCACTCCACAAGCCACAGCCGTCTGATCTTCAGGACAGGGTTCTGCCCAGTGTGCACTTTCTAAGCACCAGCGAACAGCTTTTGCTACGAGAAGCTCGTTAACTACACCACTTAGCCAATTTGACATGTATGGAGCGAAATTTAATAAATGGGGTGAGTGATTACTAAAGAAATAGCAATGATACTATTGAAAATAAAATTCATTGAAGAGAAGTCCGTAAATGATTATTACGTCTTTTTACTCTCATTGGTCGATATTTCGAAAGTACTAATGTGACCTTACTAAGAATGAATAATAGTGTGTGTAGGTGCTGATTTTGCACGTTCAACTTTTTACACTCCGACCTTGATGTAGAAGCGTTCCGTGTTTTTTGAGATAATTATAAATATTAGAAGCAATGAATTTGAAATGTATTGCGAGTTCAGCTGATGGAAAACTTCTACTTAATTTTCAACGAGTTCAATTTTAAAATTAAAACACGGTAAAGGGAAAAATTGCCAATTCATTACAATCAATTAGAAGGATTATCGAGTTTAAAGAATGCAATATCTTACACTCGAAAAATAAGAGCACGGGTCGCTCGAAACATTATTCAAGAGTGAAGGACTTCGTTCTCACCGAATTTAATTTTCAAACAAACATAGTAATTTTGGAGAAAGAAAAGTTGAAGACCACCTCGGTTCTCCCGGCCTGGCCACCGTCACTCTAACTACACAGGCAAGACAGTCTACACAGAGCCATGCATGCATCTTGTATTGACTGGGTATCTGACCCTACTACATATGTAAGCACCAGACCTCTACGCTTAGCATCATTAAAAGCTGCTCTACAGTACAGTCTCTTCTGTTCCTTGACTTCACATAACTCAATTCTACCAAGGCAATGTTGAGAGTAGCACACCCTCTACAGTAAAAGCAGAAGTAGTAGACCGTCAAGGCAGAATCAACTTCAGGCACTTTAAAATAAAATCATAGACGATAGTATTCAAAAATTATATGAATGCAGTCATGTCAGAAAATAAAATCCCATGAATGATCAAGTCCAAAAACTACACACTGTGTAGAGTCCAATCAGAAAGCAACGCACCATAAACAGTCAAGTTATAAAATAATAAACCATGAACATCTAGTCAGAAAGCAATAAATCATGCACAAGTCAGAAGGCAAGAAGTCATGTACATAATGTAAGAAAACAAGTCATGTAGACCAGGTCAGCAAGCAAGAACTATGTCAGAATATAAATATTAGTCATAAATATTAAATACATTCACATACCATGTGCAGTAGAGTAAGAAAATAAATAATATACAATGTACAGTTAAGTCAGTAAACAATACACCATGTAGAGTCAAATAAAAAACATGTCGAGTCAAAGTATGAACAAAATATGTCAGAGTCCCAGTCCAACAACAGAACATGTACAGTCAAGTCGGAAAGCAACAGCGACCAGGTAGTAAGTGTCAACTCGGGTCACGTTCTTCGTCATGAGGTAATAGGTAGACAGGAAAATTTTTGGAGATAAAAGTACATCGTCTTGGCGCAATGGAGACAACACTACTTCAAGTCGCGGCAATGACCGTTCATTACAACCAACTCAAGTCCAGACGTGTGTTCTGTCGGCGCCCTGAGCGCATTCAGACACGCAGATCTTCTTGCTGGCACCGCTGGGTGATTAGACGCAGGGCTTCGAGCTGGTCTTATCTTCGAGCAGGGCTTCAGTCTCTTTCAGTAGACCCTCTTGTCATCTGAGGACGACTGTTACATTTGGTTCGGTCTGTTTCAATAGACACTCATGTCACCTGACTGTTACATTTGGTCCCGTGTGTTTCAATAGACCCCCACAGATAACTGGTCAACTTGGTGTTCTCTTTCAGTAGACGTTCATGTCGTCTAAAGAAAACTGCCCACTCATAGTGTTCCAGCGGACCCTCGTCACCCCCAGAAAATGAATGCCTTAGAAATGTGCACGAACTGCCACAACAGCTCCTACTTGAAGGGGTTCAAGTCAAGCGACGAGTTTTAGTTAGCAAAAAAAAGAAAATTTGCTAATGTTAAACATTGCAGCTAGATCATTGTCTACGTAATATATTGCACTTCTCTAAAATGTTGATCAAAACATGAAGTTCCCACATTGCTCTACATTTACGTTGTTTTACACTTGGACAAGACTGCACGACTAAAGGTACTCAAACAAGGCGAGTGGAGCGTAGCATTGTAACTCAGCATCTAGCCTTCAGGTATAATTCGCAAAACTACGCAATCCCATCTCAACATGGACAATCAATGTGATATCCCAATGCAAAAACTCAAACAGTCTAAGAACCGGTCACGTGAATGTACTTCTACAAGAATAGATAACGGAAGTACCTCGTGCGCAGGTTCGCGCTCTATCCACTTTCCCTGAGGGTAGCTTACCTACAGGAACTTAAGTTTTGCTGAACTGGCAAATTTGTTTCCTGTAGAGCATGTGTGTAAAGCACCAGTGCAGAGCAGGAAATCATGATCACGTGCAGATTAAGAACAGGAGACGACTGAGCATTACTGCCACGATCAGACACTGCACCAGTTCAGTGGGTTCTCAAAACGGGTACGATTATACCAAACCACACACGCGATTCACCTACAAATTCCTCATGTTGACACTTTTAAAAATGGACGGAGTTGATCTCGAAATGACGCACGTAAGAAACAATGCAGTCGACACCTATCCTACATAAAGTTCACGTGTTAATTTGATCAAAATTATTATACCAGTGTAAGCTAAGGTGCGGCTCACAAGTCAACTCGTAACTACTGAAGAATGTGGATGAAGAGCAGCAGCTACAGCACCAGCAGCGACAGGGTACACGAATACTGAACACAAGTGATAGGAACACGTCACGACTGTGTATAGTTGTCACCACGCACTAGCCCACAACAGCGCAACGATATTTAACAAGGCATAGCACCAGTTGTACAGAGAGGCACGCGGTTAGCGTAGTGCTAGAACTGCTAACCTTGAGGGCCAGCATGGGTGGCACCAGCAGGCGGACGCAAGGTTAAGGGCAGCGCGACCTTCGAACCACTCCCCTCAATCTAAATGCTCACCCTTCTCCAGCAGCGGCTCCACAACTGGACACTTGCATCCGCGCTTTTTTTGTAGAATGGGAATATACTCCAGAGACGAAAGTACAGACACGGTCACTAGTGAGACAACTTATCTGCTAGGCTACACCGCTGAAGCTATGTAACTTTTGAAACTTGAATTCTAAGACCCCAGAGAATGACCCACGTGACGTGGAAGAGCTACTCGTGTGCAACATTCTTACGGGTTCGCGCACGTCCATTTTTCCCTATTTCATTTCCTACAATAATTGCCTTACTTTTCTACCGTTAAACTTCTACCTTGATTCACATATCTACAGCATTATTGAGATGGGCTAGAATTTCAAGAGAACGCGGCAGATTCTAGGGAAGTAACCATCTGAACTGAACACCACGTTGCGGTAGCCAGGATACCTGTTGCAATCGAGAGCATCACTTACCCTGTCCTTATGCCTACAATAATAATTGTGTATCTTGGACAGGTGGACCGATACCCATACAGTAGGTAATTTAAACCAAAACTACTTTATACAGAAGAGAAGAGAAGAAAAGAATGCTAGATACTGGCCCACACCAATGCTACAACAAAAAACACAAAAGATTACGACTAAGGTAAAGATATATTGTCAAATATATAATTGCAAATAAAATAGAAATGAACTATTCCGATGCCGGGATTCATCTCTAGTATTTTTCATTGAGGTAATAATGGCCACATTGGGATATTATCAACACAATGCTCTATATAATAAAAATTTATTACACGTAATACCTATGAAGAATCTATACTACGATGCTTGAAGCGAAGGGAGAAGACGATTAGGAAGGCGAAGGGCAATAAAAAAGATTTAGAAATGAGTTTGTATTCACTGAAAGCAGCACTAACTAATGTTACAAAAGAGCTGCACTGGCAGTTACGCTAAAGAGATCATAATTCATTACTCAAACTATTGCTAAGCGAACTATAAAGATGGGTTGCATCAAATCATAGCTGTGGTCCTCCAACAATCATTTCATTGAGGATTCAAAAGTGATTCATAATCCTGAGGTAAGCGGTTTGCTCTTAACACGTAATGCTAGTAAGTAATGATTCAGGTAACACATTAATCATTCAGTAGCGTTCTACAAAAACTAGAAGCTGGAACACAAGTCATTGATTTTTTCATGGGAAAATACCCCAGTTCCAAAAAGGCATAAGAAGCTTTGCACCAAGTGACGATACCGTTACAGCATCGGTGACACTCAAACCTTTGTATCTAGATACTGTACAGAATAACGTAATTTCATACAGCAATTCTTGAATAGACACGGTACGCTTTGCGTAATGAAATTTAAAACAACGCACTTTTCTAATAATGATATTTGAGAGTAATTCGTGACTGTACAGGAACTCTCATGGTAACTATAGTAAGAGTAGATGTTGGTAACATCTTTTCGAGCGCTGAACATTGGCACGAACTGCAAAACCAGGATGAGAACCTCTGTGACGGACGCCATTGTACTTGTCAGCACCAATGTTACAACGAATAGCACGAAGTATAAAATTGAATTGTACTTTATAATTATGAAACATAAAAATCAATGTCACTCCTTTACATGAGCGAGCTAACGAATCGCGAGCACCAAGAGAAAGAATTAGGAAGAACAAATGACGATGTATAAATATATTTACAGTGTATTCAGCGTATTCTATAATACAGGAAAATCTAGTTGGAAATATGAGGTAGGATCTTACAGGTGTTCTCGAGGTTGGCCATATCTCACAGTAGCTTTAGATCTGCTACACAGATCCCAGACTGCAGCTAAAATATGGCAGCGACACTGAACAGCCTTACCGTCCATATCCCATGCAACTTGAGTCATAACACGCACGTTTATTTTTCAAGCGACACGGATTAGGAATTCCAATTTAGGCTCATCAGAGTCACGATGTCACGGTTAAAAATGACGTCGAGCGATGCCTCGATGGTTATTCCAACTACGCTAGACACGTGGCTATGCTACTACGTCCAGGACTAAGATGTGTGCAGCGCACGCGGCAAGAAACTTTATTTTCTACCTCTACCGATGCCCTCGTTCTGAGGCAACATGTGCCAGCGTTTTTACGGATCGAATGCTATTGCACACCTTCCCCCTATTACCCTGAAATTCGAAACTTGTCAGGTTGAAGTCAGACAGTTAACAGCCAAGCCACGCTTGTAGTAGAAGAATAAAAGGAAATGTTACCAGTGAAGGGAAAGGAGGCTCCCACTTGTCTACGAATAGTATGGAAACATTCCGTTTGTGGAGGGATGGCAGGAAAGACCGCTGTTCTTATGGGCATGACAGGAATGTTGCTGAGTATAAAAACTAAATATACGAATTTAATTTAACTATGCATTCTATAGCTAATCGTGCGTCAATAGCAATACTGCAGCGATTGAAGTTCACGCACTGCACATAGTCGTTATCTCAGTATTTACTATTCAGGATGCGTCAGCCCCTGACTCCAAATATTGTATATTGCTAGTCTCTAGACCAACCTTGAGTAAAAAAACTATTTAAATCGTCCGTTCAATAGATACGAAAAAATTAGTCGAAAACACGATCACAACTCGTGTCATTTTTCTCAGAGTGAAGAACTGTAATGAACACGCTTGAAGACTGGGCCAAACTTCATAACATTAACTTTGTTCCGAGAGATAATGCCACAAAAATCACCCGTGCTGAAATACACGGCAATCAAACGAGACTCTTTCGAAAAAATACTGAAAGAGAAGACATGAATCTACCTCACTAGAAAGCTCAACCCCAGATTCTGATAAGCCTCGCGTGACCTACCGTGAGAACCTGACTATCCTAGAAGCGCTACGACCCAAAACTAGTCACTGACCAGCAGAATATTTGTGGAAATATTTAGCTAATTAAAGTATGGTATACAGGCGCTAGACCCCATGCAGCTCAATGTCAGAAACAAAATGCCCCGTCCTAACATCTTTTTGCCACACCATTTCTTATTTCACAATTGCACGGAATCGAAGCACGTAAGCCTTTGGAAGGGAATTGCAGGAACTTAAGAACTATTATAAATTAGACTATCATTTTAATTTCATAAACGTAAGAGCACACGATAACCTGAGCACATAATTGCAGGATTCGAAATACTCAACGACTCAAGTTCTGGTACCATAGAACTGAAGTTCACACGAATAATTTGCGCGTTATCAACATTATTATTAATTTATCAAAAGTAACTATTTGCACTATTGTTTTTTCAAAATCTACAACACATGAATACAACTGAATAAAATTCACGTTTTTAAATTTCTAAAAGGTTTCAAGTTCTGGTATTGGAAGCACCGTCGGGCGCACCACCAGAACTCGGCGGTTCTGGAGGCATGCGCGAGTTCGAGTCCCCGGACATGGAAGACCTCCGTCCTAGCCTGAGCACGTGTTTGGTGTGAATGTGTCTCTGCACATTACCCTTCTGCGTCGACCGGTATGGACACTTGGGACACCCATAAGGTTTCTCTCCTGTGTGTATCCTGAGGTGGGTGTTAAGAAGTGATGCCCACTCGAATGTTTTCTTGCAGAGCGGACACATGAATGACTTGACTGACTTCGGCTGCTGCGAATACCCGCTCGATGTGCCAGGCTGAGAGGATGAGTCGCATGGGATAGAGACCGAGTACTTGAGCATATCGTTATAAATGTCGTTAAGGTTTGAAGACGCCGACGGACCGATCACAATGGGCGCTAAGGATCGAAAATGACTATCAGTACGCTGGCCCGGGGTTGGCCCCATGTACCGACCCCTGGAGAGTGACTGAAAGCCCATAGTTGACATGGGCATCTGCTTACCGGTGAAATTTTTCAGTGCAAGCACACTGGACGAGCCACCATAGTTAGCAGATTCATAGTTGTCATCGAACCACGAACTTCCATCTTTAAAGGAAGGAGCCTCTTGCAGGGATGGATTGTTAAAATCCAAATTTTGGAGTTCGACGGGAAGATCGCTTTTACGATTCAGGTTAGAATACTCTTCAATAATATCATCATCGCTGTCGTCTCCCACAACTGGTTCCATGTCATTGACATCGTGCGTGTCACTATCACCACCCATGTTCATATCCTGCGCGTTGCTGACGGAACACGGTACTGCCGAATCGCTATATCTACCTTTCCTAGTAACTTCTGTGGTTGACCTGGATATGGTAACAGAAGAGTTAAGTCCCAGTAAACTGAGGCCTTCATCGTGGAAGGTTATCGTGTCTGTTCCTTGGGACATTGGAACCTCAGGAGAACCAGATTCCCTTTCAAAATTCGTACACTCACGCAAGATAAACTCCTCAAAATCCATATCGCTGTCTTCATGTTTTTCCTTAGTGCCAGAACTGCTAGCGTGAGAAGGAGACTTTGCATTCCATCTGTCCTTTGAGGATTCAGTAGTAGGCGACATGAGAGACAGAGCTGTCGATTGCCCTTTAGGTGCCACAGCAGAACGAGAAGATTGCTGGTTCACACCGTCTGTTTCGGCTGATGATACAACACAGAGAGAAATAGAAGAACAACTCTTTAATTTGGAAGTCAAGCTTGAGGGGTTTGTACTGCAGCGTTTGTCTTCATTCAGAGTCGAACACTCGCTAACTTGAGACGCTTCTGTTGTCTTGGGGGTACAACTTGAAGCCAGGGACTCAGAATGCGTGTCTGAGTCACGAAGATCTACTCGAGCTACTGAATTAGTTACCTCTGATTTACTCGTTGCATTTCTGGTTGATGATGCAAAAGAAACTGAGCTGAAACTTTCCGAGGTTTGTACTTTCAAGTCAGGCGACTCGTGTGCGCTAGATGTATTGTTAGAAACAGCAGAAATTGTTACGTTGGGTAGAGCTGCCAAGATGCTACTTGCTCTATCAGACTCTAGATTGATTGTACGGTCACACGCAGGCGTCGATTCCAAGGACTCGATGACTTTTACACTCTGTGACTTGGGTATTACAAAAATCTTCTCGTCGTTAATGGAATTTAAACTCCTTGGAGTCGTAAGAACGTCTGGTTGAGTAACAGCCAACTCTGCCTGCGTATCAGAAGTTGGGACTAGCGAGGTACACTCAGCGGCACACGCTGCTGACTCAGTCACGGTTGACTCGTGATTTGCCGAAGGGCTACGCACAGCTCCCGTAAGCTCAACAGCAGCAAATTCAACTGTCTTAGCTTCCTCACTTTCAGAATTCGATACATTATGTTCTTCTGAAATGGAAAGTGGAGCAGAGAGAGACGAAATGTTTTGAGGATTGTGTTTGGCCTCGGCTACACAACATAGCGACTCTGGAGGCTGACCAGCAGCAGCGTCGAGAGCATCGGGAGATTGGTCTGTGTTAGTGTTGGAGGAGTGCGAAGATGCAGCTCTAGACCAAGAGCTGGGCCGGATAGCGTGGTGTGCAGGAGTTACTGCTAGAGCGCCAGACGTACAGGCGTCCAACCCCTGATCACAAGCAATGATAGATGAAGTAACACTTGAAGTTATCGAGCTTGTAATGGTGGTAGGGCTGGCAGACGAGGCGCCGCCCGCAGGTGTGAAAGCGCTAGAAGCTGTGCCTGCGTTAGTAGAAGTGGTACTCGTTGGCGATGCGTGAATGTCGGCGATAGCGCTTATCTGTTGGTCGTCAGATGTGGTGACTGCACTAACAGTAGGAGTGCCCACATGCTGGGCACCAGTGGGTAGAGTGGTAGTGGTCGTGGAAGTGGTGGTAGTGGTGGAGGTAGTGGTGGAGGTAGTGGTGGAGGTGGTGGTGGAACAGGTGGGTGTCGGGGGCGGTAAGGTCGCACCGAGGCCGAGTTCCTCCTCTTCCACCACCACCTGGAAACCACGGGAATGCGGTTCATACCAACGAAGGAACATCTGCGCTCACGGACTACTGCACTACCACTACTAAATTCATGCTCGCCAATAATCGGCATTACAACAAAAAACGCTTAATGTTAATAAGATTTGGTAGATAGGATGAAGTTCTGTCGCATATCAATTTTAAAATGTTCCACGAGACTCCTATACTGACACACGTGTATGTTAAAATATTGTTCAATGACCTCCGATATTGAAGTACACGCAGCTAACCAAGTTAATATTTTCGAGAAAAGTAAATGTCTTTAGAGAGACGAATATATCTAAACGTACATAAAACACAGATCTAGTGAACATTTAGCCTCTTGAGGAAATAAAAAGACCTCTCGAAGAAAATATTGGACTGGTGCAGGGTGGCACTTCTTTCAGATAATGAAAAATCTTCAAAATATACTTCATAAAAATACTAAATGATTTCCCAACTGACCAATGCCTTTCCAGAGCTAGCATTACTATCACTGCTTAGAGCACCAAAAGCATCGCTCATGAGCTAGCCAAGACTATTTCTCTTAAATTATCTAGTAGCACTACAAAATCTTACTCAACACAATTCCTCAATCCCAACCAACGACGGCCAGTATTATTCCTCTTGAAGAAATTATACCATTCCCCTTAAAGGCCAATACTATTGCCCCGATTTAGCCCAATATCACTCCCTCGTAGATGGTAACTCTCCACAGCGAAGTGAGGTTTAGCCCCAAGACCAGGCTGATAGTATTCCAAGAAACGACCAATACCAAAACGGATAGTGCCTGATACCTTACCCCCATGTGGATACTATAACTCCTAGAAATGTTATTTCCCTCAAAAGAGAAAATTGTATTACCTTCACAAATTGTCGGTTTTCCCAGAAATAGCCGATGCTTCATGTACAGAAATAATGGCATACTATGGCTCCCAAAAAAGGCTGCCCTAATAATTACTTTCAGAAACATGGAAGCTTTTGTTTACGTAAGGCCAATCGTGATCTGTGACCAAATATCTCCTACCGAACAGTAATCTCCTTCTGAGACTGACCAGATTGTACCAATTACGAAAACCGAATTCCGGACACTAACATTATTTCTAAATTAGCTCAAGGCACGGAGTGTTAATCTGGCATGACACATGCCACTACATGTACAGGCACAATCTAAGCCCACCTCCAACACACTCAAGAAAACGGAAGAAGACGTGAGCACCGGTCAATTTATTAGCCTTTAATAGAGACTAACAACAAAAGTAAAATGAAAAATTACAAAAATTGGAAACGAAACCAAACTAAAGGAAGAGACTACCGCATCCACGGTGTTGTTCATTCTGCAGCCCGTACAAAGGCCTAACTTCAATGAAAGTTAATTTCACAACATGTACTGGCGGAGAGGACAGACACTACCAGCACGCACCCTGTATCATGAGCTCGTCGGTAGGAGCTCATGAATCTGTAACTCCTCGAGGAGTACAACTTCCCCAGATGCGCTGAAAGACAATCCCTTTCAGCGTAACTTGAGGCAGGAAAAGCTAGTATAATTTGTAACAATAAAATAAAAAAGGTTCGTTCAATAGAAAATCAACTTTTTGCAATCGAGAAAACCCAAACGAAAATGCATAGGCAATAAAATAAAAATAGTTCGGACTGAAGGACTTAATTTCTTTATTACAAAAATTAAACAGCGCCTTCAGCAAAGGATTATGTACAAAAAATTGTACAACTGCATAAAAAACCCTCATAACTTGTTTTCATGTAGAAGCGAAAACGTAAACATCGATCGAGTTTAAGAACAAATTCACGACTTACATGATGCTTTTTTCCGAGGTTTCATTGTTCCTGGCCCTTGAGTTTCCTTTATTACCGCACTGGTGGTGAAACACCGCATGTGATTTTCATTACAACTTCAGCTTCCTTTATGGCCGGTGCTAAAATATTGACCCCCTCTGCTTTTATGAAAGTTTGACTCGAAAATATTCTTTTATTCCGTCTTTCTTGTAGACGGGGAAATCATTTAATCATTCGATCAAATATTTTATTCTGCATTGAGATTTCATGCCCTAGTCTGGTAGGTTCATTCGCAGTAAAAACTATACTGTGATATTGATATTGAATACTGCAACGTGTATTTTCAAAACTGTACAAACAAATGCCACAAGCGTCTAAAATACAACTTGTGACCCTTGAGCTTACACTTGTTGATGCTGAAGCGCGCTACCGCAATCACAAATCAACGCTGAGCCTGGAAAACAGGTCCAACGCAGCACAGACGTTACTAACTTGGATATCAAGAACTCACGAGGAGCCCTTTGGCAAATATAATTGACAACAGTCCCTGGACAAATAATTCATGAAGGCCTTTGACAATTCATTCAAGTTCAAGTGTCAGTGATACACCCAGTATCAATGTTCACAGGACAACAATAAGTGTATAATTTAACTCAAATTGTCAAATATTCACATAGCTACTGATAACGTCATCATATGGAACTGTATTTTCTATTGGTTTTAGACATCAATATTGATTTGTAATTCACGAAGAACGAGATTTTTGTATTTTCTTTAAGAGAAGACGAGGCGAAACAAAACGACCGCACATGAGGATAGAATGACAAAATAATAATAGACCTCATGACTATGCAACGAAAATTACTTTCCGGGAGTACAACGAAGTACAAGAGATACGTTGAGTAAGAAACGTGTGGCTGATGCTGAGTAAGAGGCAGCCTCGAGATGAATGCAACATGAATGGCCAGCGCAACATTAGGTAGTAATTTGTGCTTTGGGCAGACAATTAAACAAATAGCACGTTTATTTTTTCTCAAAATTACGCAAAAATGTAGGTAAATACTATAACGCATCACGATACTTTCTTGATGAATAAAGAATACAGAATCCGCATAATTCATAAACGAACCACAAGAACAGAGAGTGAATTTTTCCAGTTGTAACAGATGCCTCTTGAGGGCCACACACTGCCGCGCATCTTAATTAATTAAAACCGTACCCAACCCAAACAAAAAGATATTAAGTTATAATCGATAGTAACTTAGAAAATTCCTTAATCAATACTCTTACGTAAATGAAAAATAAATGAAACAAACACTCGACCCAATAAACGGAAAGAAATAAAATAATAGAGCAGTCCCGATGAGATGCAAAGCATAACTCGCAAAGGAGTAACCACAGGAAGAGAGAGGCAAGCTTAAGGTCCGCGGCAGCCAGATACCGAGAGATCACCAGTAACATTACGAGGCTCTACATGTATCAGTAGTAGAGGCTAATATTAACACCCTGCCCGGGATATGGTACACATGGGCATGGCCCTGTCACGAGAGATGAGTGTAGTAAAATGACCATCAGGAGGACCATCACCACGTGATGCAACAATGATTCTCGTCAGATGCAAGCATATTCATGTTCATGGTGAACAAATGGAAGTCGCACCAAACAAAGCAGTACGACAGCAAATTTTGTTAGTGCGTCCATATGAGACAGGCACAGTGAGCAGGAATGTGGTGGTACACCATGTGGCTTAAGACACGTAATGATGTGTTCTCAGATCGTGGTAGTGTTACAACTCCACAGAGAATAAATAAATAGCACCCCTCAGGTCCTCCTGTTTAATCACTTTACCTGCAGCTCTTCACGAAATGACGCTTGTGTAGAACAAGCTGTTAGGACGCAGCAGGAGATTCATGGAAACCTTGCATCTGAACAACATGAAATGAACTCATTTACTCAAGTTAAATTTGTACGGAAGTCTTGCTGCGTCCCACAAGAAAATAATCTTGAGACCGATAGGCCTGTACGAGACACTAGGGTCACCTGGAACATCGATAGCCGCGACAGAAATACCCTCTACTTCGCCATTTCATTCCTCCATGACTAGACAGTGCCTTCCCAAGCATGCATCAAAATAACTAAACCTCAAATAAAATTCTATTTCAGTTCTGACTGTTTAGATGAAAGTAAAACAATCTTCTGATATGAAGTACATTTTGAGGGTGCCCCTCAAATTCGCGAGGCCCGTACACGATTTAGATCTTAATTGAGAAGATGAGGTCTCCATAGTTTTCGTGGAGAGGTGTATCAACTTATTCTTTTGAAGTTATGGGAATTGAAAAGAGGCGAGACACACAAGACAAAATTTATGATTTGTCTAACATCCCATTTTGCGAAGGAATTTTTTGTGAATGTTGAGCCAGGCCTGATGGTATTCATTACAGACCTAACTCAGCTGAGACAAGACCTGAGGCACTGTCCAGCAGGAAGGTAGTAACACTGAAGCCCAGCCGCCACTGGTGCCGCACTTGCATCAACTACAGTGACCCCTAAATAAAGGCCTGCAATCATAACTAGTTCTGCACCACTCCCCGTAACTCAATGAGTAAACCTAACCTAGCGTAAGCACAGTTCTACAATAACTAGAACACAGAGAGCTTCTGAAGAACAAGGTCATGAGAGGAGAACAGAAGAGGGCGGGTACTCACAGAGGTGGCAGCAGTGTCAGGAGATGCGGTGTCTTCAGTAACGCTGATGTCAGCATCTACCGTCAGGGGGTCCTGCAACAGGCCACAACACAAGCGTCTCAGTATTTACATAGTGTGATGTCTCGGTTCTAAAATAGTTGCTCGAAGTATGGCAAGTATTTCACATACTTGTAATGTAAGAATTGTACCATTGAAACGAGACTAAAAGTAACTGCATGGCACAGCGAATTGTACTTCCTGGTCCTTCCACTGACTACTCTTCCCTAGCTGTACCGATCCAAAACTTTATTTACGATAAAAATATTCGCATGTTCATATGATATTTCATCGCGTAACCTGGCGGTACAGTTGCCCGTACTAGTATCTATACTGCAGAATGGCAACACTGAGGGAAAATAACTTGAGGAATAAAAGCCACTTAATTGGCACATTTCTCGCAGTTGGCCAGACAAATTGCTCGGCCGGGTTCTAACTTGTGCTGCTTTCACCGCATCAAGTAGTACATAACGGAGAGAACATACGTTATCTGCCGAACTGCTTAACCCATTTACGCCCGTAATTATTGAAGGTTAGGTTAGGTTAGGTCAGATAATTATTGAAGGTTTAATGACATAGAGCTAACAGACAAGTTACATCCTCTCACTACAAATGTCCTGAGGCTACTAAAAGCAATTCCGTCTCTGAAAAGTGCATAGTTTGGTTAGGTGGTTGAGAAAAGTGAAGTGTTATTTTGTTGCATGAACGCAACACTGGGCATAAATGGGTTAATAATTAGCATTTACAAGACCTCGCTTTGATACGCTCCTGACACCAAAAATGTGGTTACTCCAGTTTCCTACAAACTGGTCCTTATGATTGTCAATATAGTACTGGTACTTAGTTGATTCCCACGCCAATACTACTCGATGAGCACCATGGAGAACGATTCCAATCTATTTTAATACATGCTCTAGCTACTCACCAGCGAAACGTCAGATTCATTTTCAAGCTTGAGCTCATGCCCATGCTGGTTTTGTCCGTTGAGGGTATCCGAGGCCCCATTCATGTTATCCTCTTCGCTTGTGTTCTCTTCCATCTCTATTTTGACGAGAGGCAGGGGGTTGACTTCAGACGACACAGTCCTGTTCAGATTCTCGCTGTTGTTTTCAGACGCCGAGTTGCACATGTTCTGGTCTTCCAGGCCAACAGGCGACTGCCTGAAAGCAGTCCCACCATTTGGAAGCGGGGACCTCCTGCTGATGGCTTGTTGCCTCGACACGGCGGGAAATTCATTGGTGGTGAAGTGGGCACTGGTTGTGAGATGAGTTGAAGCCCCGGCCCCCATGGAAGACGTACGCTTCCGTTTGGGAGGAGGACTGCGGCTCCTACGTCGGTCTCCGGAGGGCTTGTGGAAGGCGTTGACTTGACTTGGGTGAGGCTTGGGAGCGAATTGGGCCGACAGATAATCCGAGTGCGCGAGGCCAAGTTGCACATTTTTCTGAAACTGGTCCTCCTGTGTGGCTTCTACTCTCGTGGGGTCTATCCAAAGGCCTTTAATTTGTAGCTTCTGAGCAGCCTCTAGAAAGCCCGTGACGTCGGATGCTTTGATTTGAACTTGACCCATGTACATGTAATCAAGTAAAGAAGACAAGTACAGAGGTTCCAAGTCCAAGAAGATGATGGGCGCCTGCTCAGGTCGGGTGGAGCGCAGCATAGTGTCGAAGTAGTCGCTGCATGCTGACAGCACTACCTTGTGAGACGAGAACCCCCGTCCGCCAGAGAATAGGTTTACGTCCGAATGTCGGACCTGCACGAGCAACATATCATCAAATTCTTAGTTTCCCTTAACTCAGACTTACTACAGTGAAAAGAACAAGAGTTAACGTGAATGATCTGATACCATCAGATTTTTTTCCCATGGGGTCCCCCTTAAAAAATACATTCTACTTAAATTTTGGACAATTACAGACACCACTAAACTAGCCGCTACTAGCTTCGGTTCAAAGAAACGGTGTCTTGGTTGTCCATGAAACGTCCATGAATTACGAAATTAACAGCTCAAATCTGCAAGTCACTACCAATATACAACATAAAAATGAAATAAAAGCAGCGACAATGACATTAAAAATTTAAAACCCGCTGATTTAACTTGAATATCAACACGCTTGGGTGCCAGGCTCGGTCTAAGCGCTACAAAAGGCCAAGTTTGAAACCCAAGGAGAATTTTTCACTAATAAATTCATGGTTATTTTCAAAATCCCTGTTAGCTCCAGTTTAGTGTAAAACCAGTCCAAAATATGATCAAATATAAGAACGAAGAATGTTACACTGTACTTACATTTTGACGCAGAGTGCGGAATGTGTTGAGTAAGTGACTGCCATGGTTGTTCCACTTGAGTATCTGTTCCTCTTCCATCATGGTTGAATTTTACTGGTGCCAACTTACTGCAAGAGACAGGAACATGTCAACAGTTAGACGAGTAATGCTTCCGACTGAAGAAAGTAACCAAGCTTGAGTACTGGTCTACAACATCCAGAATATCGTGTAAAGAAATCAGCCCAACAGGATCACACTTCAATATTCAGGCTTTCCTATACGAACGAAATTCAATACATGCTGTGCGCTTATTGATCACACCGAGGCAATAAAAACGCGCTATTGTGCAAAATGAAGAATTCAACTCCTGAAGGATAGGCTGTGAATACGAGCCAGTTTTCAGGCTTCACTCTCACCAGTAGTTACGCGGTGCTGTTTGCCCTCTAGTGCAAAATTTCTCCCAACAGCTCGAAAACTCGTTACTAGCTCATGAGTAATAATGGATGCCTTAAACACGGGGAGCATTGCAAGGTAGCTCATTTTAATATCAGGACTGATGCGCTATTTTTGTGGGCACATAAACGCACCGCAATGGAATCTAACGAACAATAGTTGCGGTCTCAAAATACTCTGTATTCAGCGCCCATCGCTCGCATTACAACACAACCATAGCTGGGACGCAGGAGGGACCTCCAGCACTTAAAGTTTGCAGGATCCAGCGGCGGCAAATGAAGACAAGGAGAAAAGTTTCAAAAGATTACAGACTTAGGAGGAAGAGTGGCCGTCATGAGGTGTTCGGTGAAAGTAGCGGTGGCTCACCGCACACACGGAGAGAGTTGGAAGAGAAGACGCACACACGCCAGCTACAAGACGCGTACAAGTCCACGAAAGATGCACGAATATTGTTAGAGCACATGTTGCATCATGACACTGCCCAGCAAGCAAAATGCTTCAGAATACTTTCTAAACTGCTGCTTGTACACGCTGTGCGTATAGGTACTTTGCATGACAAATGTCATCACTGACTACCTCGCTGCGATTTGTGCACCTCAAATCTTCCACGTACAGATCATAGTTTCATTCCCAAGCACCATTTTGATTGCAGTTACGCACTCCGCTTAGAACCACCTTTCATTCCCCAAAATTAAGCAATTAGAAAGCTCTTCAAATAATTATTTGCACACTAAGCCATTACTTTACTTCAAGTGGAATTAAAATAGAACATTTTTATACACTGCATAGTAGTACGTACTCCTTGATGCAGTGGTAATTTAGAGATCACGAACATGCACAGCACTGGGTACATGTACAGTCGCTAACGTTTTTCCTACAGGCAAAGAACAAGCGAGTCCCGTCGCGCAGCAGAGGTAAAGGTGTGGTCTGAACACGGGATGCCTTAAATAATAAACCCTGATTTCAATTCAATGTTTTTGAGGTGCACGAACACCTGACTTTCCAGCCATGCAACTACATCAGGCTTAGTCGTACCTTAGGTCAAGTCAAAAATGTACTGGAGGAATCCTCGAGTTCAGGATTGTTGTGTTCCTGTGACCACGTGAGAACAGACCATAAAAGGGCAGGTACAATAATACGATTGAATATCAATGGAGAAAGTTACACTCCAGAAGAGAAGAATAAGACGAGAAACTTCAGCACTTAAAACACTCGCAGACCAAAAACTCCAACACTCTGCGAAGAGAGTTTAAATACGACGTAAAACAGGTAGAAATCTAGAACAGGAAAATTATCCAGAGCAAAATTTACTAAAAAGTGCACAAGAGATCAATGAAAATTGAAAGGACTATAAAATCGAAAGCGTACAAAAAATTCATGCGTTCAGCAACAATGAGAAAATTAAGGACAAATAAAATTGCAAAAAATATGTATAAATCTAACTAGTGGCAACACCGGTCCAGCAATGCGTAATATATCGATAGAAAATTGGATGAAATTGGTGAAACTTAGCGAAGGAGAATGCGCTGTGCAGAGCACAAGAGAAAGTGTGAGCGTGTGAGAGAGGACAGAAGGCAGAGAGCGCACGCACACGTGTGCGTGCACTAGGAGGGGAAAGTGGGGGAGGAGGGCGGAGTGAGGGGAGCAAGGGTAGTGCGTGAGGGTACGGTCTCAACACACACAGCTCCCTCCACTCACCGTGCACACGGACAGCACACAGCTCCCTCCACTCACCCTGCACACGGACAGCACACAGCTCCCTCCACTCGCCGTGCACACGGACAGCACACAAACACTGGACACCAACTCACGTCCCACGGCCGATGTGGATGTAATAGAAATGTGTACGCCAATGCTCTAACGCAAGACTCGCGCGTCTCGACCACAAAGAACCGCGCAAACGAAGAAAACACAACTCTGGTGAAGACATAATCCGGGGAAGTGGTGGGCACTGTAGTAGAGGAACAGGAGGCTTGAATTCTACGTCTGTCACATCCTTCAATCGGAGGAGAGAATGGTCACAAAAACACTAACTCCATAACGTAACAATGGTTTCCCATAACCAAATATTGCAATACTTGCAAAAGGTAGCTGAGAGACCTCCGACAAAAAATTTCCTCAAAACAGGATAAATGAGTCACCTTCAGCTTCCCAAGTCCCCTTTCTATGAGAAACGAGGATTGGCGAATGTTGAGTTAGATATACGAGCGCGTGGGAATTAAAGAATAAAAAAGAGCTGAGAACCAGAACACGAAGAAAAATTCGATACTAAAATGAGATGAATTGGACAACAATGACTTGGTAGAAGAACGACAATTAGAATTGAGAACAATAGAAGAAGTGACAGAGAAAGAAGAGCGAGTGGGAGAAAGTGTGGGAGCGCAGTAGAGTGTGCGAGGGAAAGTCGGAGGGCGATAGCATGGCTGGAGAGAGCGCTAGAGGCTCGTGGTTCCCGGCTATTTGCCCCGTCCTCTCTCCCCCCCAAGTCCCCCTACTCCAACTCCTGTAGCAGGGTTCACTCGTGTAAGTCGTGTGAACAACTTCATCCTACTCAAACATGATATAACAGTCGTCAGACGTGATGTGCTTTACGAGGGAGATGCACCAGTGATGACCAGTTTTGATACAGCACAAGAAGGCACTGGCTGACCTTAGAGCCATTAAATAGCTGGACACGGGCCTCTTTAGAAAAACACGCGCACACAGTACAAGACAAACACATCACTACGACCCATGTACTCATTTCAACTAACCACGGTTAATATCGCCAGGAATGTGTTTTGATGATATGATCACTTGCACATCATCAAGACAGCCTGGTAGATTCCTGACAAGCCAGCTACTAGGAACCGAACACAGCCACGAACTTAGCAACTCAAGCGCAACTCTGCACTCCAGTTGGAAAAGAACACTCATCCCGTGTCAGGGAGAGAGCTGGTGGTCAAAGAAAACAGCAATGGTGGCCTCCGACAGAGAGGGAGGAGGAGAAAGTTCATGTGCGTCTCAGACAAACCCTCGTATAGCAGCAGCACCTGAGTTACGCTCCCTTTTTAATGACAACATGCCAGAATATACTCATTTTTCTGCAAATGAAACGCCTATTTTGAAATTCTTTTATGATGTACCCTTAGCCTCATGATATACACAAAAACCAGCAGCATTATACTGCTTAAGTGACGTTTCTACAACTTTAAGCTTAAATATCAAAAACAATTTAATTCCTAACCCATGTTTTAGCACAGCTTTATTGTATTCTATACAACAAAGCTAAAGAAAAATGAAATTGGAACGTTATCATTCCTCTTTAAATGTTGCTAAATGATTATCTTCACATGTACGACTGTGACTCACATTTAAATAACATGTACAAAGCGATACTATACTCGACACGTGAACTTCATATGCCTTGTAGTGACAGTAAAAATCCCCGAGATTTGCCTCATTGAAGTTCTGGATGAAGCAAGGATTTCAATAGCATCAAAATTTACAGAACGCACAGGTCGTTCTGGTCACCAACAGCACTAAGTTCAATAAATATCGCCTTACAACCGAGAAATACAGAAAACGAGAAAATCGTCTCTAGCATTGACATCTCAGCAACCATTTCAATAACAAGAAACAAGAATAATTCCTGCCTTATTCTAAAACTAAAGACATATACATTTACAGCGGAGGAACATCTGCGTCAGGTATATGAACGTATACAGGGTGTCTCAAAAAAATGTACTCACCCTTTAACCGTTGCTAACATGCTGTCTTCTTTGTGTTGCAGGTGTGAGGTTCGAACCTTTGCGAACATGATTAAATGTGATTAAAGAATCATGTTAGCAAAGGTTCGAACCTCACACCAGCAACACAAAGAAGACAGCATGTTAGCAACGGTTAAAGGGTGAGTACATTTTTTTGAGACACCCTGTATAAAGCACGCTCATTAGAACAGACACTCGCTACAAATCCACCTTAATTACAAGTTCAGAAGTACTAGCTAGCTCGGAGTTTCCCACCTTACACTGAAAAACACGTACCAACAGCGCAACTCCCAGATAAGCACAATTTATTATGCTAACACTAGTCAAGCATACAATGTACCGATAAATGGTATTAGCTTTTTCAAAAACAAAAGAAACTTGTTCACATTCACACACAAAACAGACACGCATGCTGACCCTCTGACACTACGTCTGCAGGTTACGACGCTCTAAAGCTACGGTAGGCGATAACCTTTCTATCCTCTCGCATCTAATATTGGGGAATCCGTGCATTCACCTGATGAGACTCCATATTTGCATGTGAAGAGAATAGGCCTCGTTGTACAGAGAGTGCTCACAGAAAACCCTCTCGTGCCAGACCTGTTCAACCATCGCTAGGTAAGCGCTAACATCCTGGGTGGGTCATGTGATCCAGCGCATGACACTGTGAACCTCGATGTTCAGTTCCAATTTCGACGTCATTGACAGACAGAGGCGTCATTTATAATACTTTCATCTCATTATGTAAAACTCGGCAGCGAAGGAAAAATCTGTCTGAATCTTCCAATGAAGTCACAGAGCATGAATCTCAATCCACAACCACGCAGTGTAACATGATACAGTTTCCAAAAATAACCACCGTCCCTCTGTGATGGTTACTTAATTTTTGCTTGCCATTCAGAATTGTAAAGTACGGGGATAATATAAACACATGGAACTCAGGCATCTTACACTCAGTAGCACAGGTTCAAAGTTATCAGTAGCATCCTACAAAGCATCAGCATCGCCACAAAACGGAAAAATAGCTACGTCTTCAGCAACGAGAGCCTGCCTGCACCCACAGATAATTGGTGGTGTTGAGACGGTCGCTCCAGAGGACAACAGAGAGCGGCGCCTCGTGAGGTGAAGTGCAGCAGCCACAGCTGCTTCCCTCGCTCCTTTCTGCCGCCCGTTACGCGACACCAATGTGAGCAGCTGGGGTTCTTGCTGCTGCTGCTGCCACTTACTACTGCTGCTGCCGCCACTTACTACTGCTGCTGCTGCTGCCACTTACTACTACTACTACTGCTGCTTCTGCCACTTGCTACTACTACTGCTTCTGCCACTTGCTACTACTACCACTGCTGCCACTTGCTACTACTACCACTGCTGCCACTTGCTACTACTACCACTGCTGCCACTTGCTACTACTACCACTGCTGCCACTTGCTACTACTGCTGCTGCAACTTACTACTACTACTGCTGCCACTTGCTACAGCTACCACTTGCCACTGCTGCTACAGCTACCACTTGCTACAGCCGCAGTTCTTGCTGTTGTTTGCTATTGCTGCTACAGCCAGGGCTATAAGTGCCGCTTCTATTGCTTTTACAGCTGCCACTAGTTGTAACTGCACCAGTAAAATCATTCAGGACGCTACTAAAGTTTTTCTTTGAATCACGTAGACCACACACAGACAAGCAAGGAATCAAAAAATAAAGCGTAGATCTAGAACAAAATGAAGCAAACAGCCAATCTGACACAGAAACGGGATATTTAAAGTTAGATTCAACAGATGCAGCACACACACAACAATGCACCTTAATCACGTTCATATCGTACACCTTAATTCATAAACACAATCCGCTTTAACGTCGCTCACATGCAGCACGCACACACCCAGTCCTTTTGATGGAATCAACTACAATCATACTTCTACTCTTAGAACACAGACTCCTTTACACATGCATCTAAACTTCAATATAAAGACATAGAATGGGTCAAAATACTATCCCCACAAAACACGTCTTACGATGAAGGAAGAGAAGAAAACTAAGGGTAAGAGGAAACCTCCCCGAGTCCACAGCAGATTTCTTAGCAGCACAATCAGCTATGAGGTGAGGGGCTAGCGATATTATCGCCAAGTTCTGTTCATATTCTCAAGCTCTAACGGGCAACAATCCCTAGGGTGTTTTTTATGCCAGTCTCCATTCGTGAGGCGAAGATTTATTAATCCAGCTTTACTACCTATGAATACGCAGTTTAAGTCAAAGGCAGCGTGTATGTAGAGCAGAAAAATCGGTAACAACGTCAAGCCTACTTAGAGTAACAGGACCTGGTCGCAAACTACCCTGTAAACACTAACAAGCGTAGATACTGGCGAGATGAGCAGCACAATAACGACGTGAAGATAAGAGCGCATCAGTAGACGGTGCACGCAAGTGTCCCGCCAAGCATCGTGGATACCACTCCTGCCCTGCCATTGGCTGAGACGCTTGGGTAACCGCACCAGCCTACAAGGCCCAATCAGAAGATGGCGAAGCCTCGATGGACAACTCAGTGCTCACGTAAAACAACGGGGAACAGAAAATCACGAATATTTCAAATCTTTAAAAACACAAAGTTTACTGCAACAAAAAGATCCCGAATCAATGATCGATATTAGAGAATTGTTCGACACATGTTTCCTTAACTTGAAGATGTTAATTAATCTCATCAACGGTAACGTACTACTTGAACTACACTTAACACGTTGCCTCCGATTGCCTGACTGGTGTAAATCTTCACTTTGTACGCATAGTCACTGGAAGGATCTGAAAAAATTACAGAACCTAACCTCACTGGTACACATACGTACCACTTCGGAGTCAACGTGTTGAAATAAGACACTGTTAATGTTGAGGCATATATTATCTACAGCACCTTTCCTTACGTCACTTGGTCAGCAACGTTTTCAATCGTACAATGTTTCAGTAACACTACATGAAAAAAATCCCACCAGCTTTTTAACTCGATTCATTTGTATACACTAACTAGGTTGAAAATTCAAGCTCAGTTAATTGAACTTCGGATGTTTCGGGAGTCTAGTTCATGTACTAGCTAGCAGGACAGCCATTGCTACCTGTGTGCGAGGCCGCGACGCTACGCACGCAGAGGGTCGCTAGAGCGAAGCAGGTAGCAAGCCACATCCACCCAAGGGGTCGGCTGGCTGGAAAAGGCAGCTTGTGTTTGGTGACAAAGCACGAACGCCCTGCCCTCCACCCCCACTCAACCTCACTCCACCACTACAGTCGCACAACAGTTACCAACACCAGCTCCAGTCATCACGTCTAGCTGCATGTGCACCACGCTTCCCTCGCTCTCCAGCGCCGGGACAAGCTACAGCGCTCCACAGGTTCTCAACACACACGGGTCCAACAGCAGCCATACGCGTGTACAAACATCATAGGTGAACTTCCTACTCTCAAATACACTTGCAATAGGAATTTATAAATTCAAACGCATCTGTAAAGTACAACTGAGTGACGTGGGAGCGTGCGGTGATAAATGCTGCTGTGTAACTAGTCCCTACTGGCGTCTATGGCATACACTTTGTCAAAGTGTACATTAACTGTATACTTGCTGCTCCCAGTAACAGCAAGCGATTGTTAGATACTAGGAGTCGGACCCAACAAAGCACACAAATATGAAATACCACAATGAACTTCATGCAACCCTAGAAATATGGAGGCCAAAACTCCATCCTAAATACACAATGCTATTGTAACGCAATTATTCTCAATGATAAGGTGCGGCACAACATCAAGGACCAGTCCATGTAAGCAGCAAGCACCTTGGTGTTATTTTTAGCCTGAATATTGTTATTAAATCTGTGGTGATGCGGGCGGCCATCTGACCCATAGATCAGTCATTGTTGTGGGAGCTTAAGCATCGTGATCACTCAGTGCAGCAAGTGGTTGCGGTCATCAGATTTGTTTTATTATCAAATCTTCATCCATGAAGTACGAAATACTTAACAGCAGTGCAGAAACTTAGTCAAAAATAAGGTGAATTTAAATTATTGAGCAATTTGTGCATAGTAAAAAGGATGCTATTATAAAAAAACCCAAGGTTGATACCTCAAAAAACGTCACCAAGGCTACTTTATGAAATTAAAGGCATCGATAGTTAAAACAAATGTTCACAGACTCAGGTGGCTTAACGATCTCCGTAAGCTCTTAAACGTCCGTCCAAGAACCATATCCACTGCAACGAAGTGACGCCCCAGGCCACTCTCCCACCAGGAGGTTTCCTCGTCCGCTTTCACCAACCGACTCCTGTACATCCTTCTCCACCTCACCAGCACTTCCTCTCCCTCTTGTGGGGCTCCTCACTTGCTCCTCCTCCCCCTAAAACTCCTCGCTTTTTCCTCTGCTCCTGGAGCACTTCCCCTCCTACATAGGCGCTTCCCTTCTTATCTCTGGGACACCTCACTTCCTCCCCACCCTCTGGGGACGTAACTCCCTTCCGTGGAGCACTCCACTTCCTCACATTCCCCCTTAACTAAAGCAGCGAAAGCCTTTTCCTGCCGCAGCAATGTAAGTGTACAACCACACCAGCGACGTCAGTAGCAGCATCAAATGGTTTGTAATTAATAGGACTGGGCCAGGGCACGGCATTCCCCCTACGTTCTTTTCAAATCTCCTGTACCCAAACACGATAATCCACGACTCTTGGATTTTTAGATTACACAAACACCTATGTCCACATTAAAGCATTAACTTATTCAACTTTCAGAGGAAAATAATTGATATAAGCGCCTAATGTAAAAAAATAACATGCGCTTTGTATCTAATGTGCAAAAACCTGAAAAAATTGCTAGACAGATACCATTGGAAACGCGCATAAGCTTCAATAATTTAATGGCAAAAATTTACATAAAAAATAAAGGAGCATCAAATGCCAATTCACAAGAATGTAGCTGTAGAAGGACACTACAATCATAAAAGTAGGAGATGCCAGCACCTCCAACCCTACAACTGAAGACAAGGGTGTCTAGACACGCTATAAAACTCAATCAACATTTACTAGATGCGAGGAACGCAACATTTCTCGGAAAAGTTCACATGCAATGTGGCTTTACTGAATAAATCAAATAGTTTGAGACAGACAAGCACGGATGCGAAAATAAGATTCATTTACTTTAGTCCTATATTCTAAAGGTTGCGTTGGAAAGTTGGATCGAATTACATAGAAAACGAGTGAAGATGAGTGGTGATATACGCAACATTTGGTTGAGTCCTGAAATAGCGTGGTTGTTATAGGGTTAATTTAACCTTTTAACGGCTGAGTTATTTCTCAACTGAACGAAATACTGCGTAAATTACCACTTATCTTTACTCGTTTTTTATGGAATTTTGCACAATTTTAGAACGAAACATTTAGAATATAGGACTTCATACGTGCTATACATAGTAAGATAGCCGCTAATGGGTTGAAAATGAGCTCGACATTGCTATGGGACTGGGGATAGCATTGAGACATTGTGCAGCGTAACTGTGGGCGGAGCAGAGGCAGTTGTCGGCTAAGCATTCCAGTGAGAAGGAAAAAAGCAATAATGGAACAAGCAGCTCGCTGCATCCCCTACCCTCTGATGCAACAGCCTCACAGCAACAACACGCGCTACAGCAGGCATGTCAACATCGTCATATCCCAAGCAAACTTCTTGGTTCTCTTGGAAATCACACGTACTAAATACAACCAATTACAACTTCTGAAAGTGATGATAGAAAAGTATCAGGTAAAAAATGGCTGTCCAATAAAAACGACATGAAGAAATAAAATTTGAACGCATGTCAGGTGCTGACGACCTTTGCAATTTTTCCTGGAGAAAAATAATGAGTGTGATAAAATAAAATACCCATGTACAAATGCCTCATATGAAATCCCTTTAAAAATAAGTTTGAAATACTTCTCAAAAAGAAATACGTATTTAAGTATTAACATAAAGTAAGCTCGTAGAACAATAAACCACGAGTTGAGATACGATCATGCTTTTTAGGTTGAAACTTTCTGACGCACCAGAAAATGCGACGTCTCCCGTTTCACAAGTTTAAATGATGGGCTGATTGGTCGAACGCTGTTTTTCAAGCTTGTAAAACCACCTGGCAAAAAGCTCTCACCATTGTAATTCATCAGTGCCCGTTCTGTATGTATATAGTTCTTCAATTTGGCGATATGCTTTCCCGTAGTGGGAAACTGCGAGCAAAACGGTTGATCCCTTGTGTCCCCCACCCACTACTCCCCTCTCCCTCACTCTCTCCCTCTCACCCAACCCTCGCACGCTGGAGCCTCCTTTCTGTCGGCGGTCACATTCCTTAGACCTTTTTACGCGTCCGTCCATCCAGCGAGTCTCTGCTTCTGCTCCTGTTGCCCCAATACGCACCGCCCGACACGAGCTCTGCCATCAACACCTCGAAACATTCAAGTCGGTACCCTTGTGTGTGACTCTGGAACCGTCAATTTAATGTCTCCAACACAGTAACTTCAGTCCATACAAATACTGTAGCCTGGACAGATTATGTGTTCAGAGAACGTCGACTCAAGTTATGCATTGACGGGTGTATCTAGAATACGTTTGCTTACTTCAAGATCAATACAGCGCCGACAGACGAGAACCACGACTACTACGAGAATAATATCTTCACACCATTCGTCGTCACTCCAGACAGCCATGAACTCTCAATCTCATGCAGAAAATATTCAATTACGCTCATTCCGGCGTCTTAACAAAGCACTTCATATGAATGGATCAAATGTGATACGTGTGAATAAAACTTTCAGAACACTTTGGGTCGAGACCTTATAATTTGAAAACCTCTCCCTGAGTAGCACTGTGTACGAGCTGCAATGTACTGCTAAAAAATATGAACGAGCATCGGAACGTTGAGCATCGTTGACGAAGTGCAACGCTATGACTAGCACAAAACAAGCCACAGCTGTAGCAGCAGGTGGAAATATAAATATGGCAATCTATACTATAATAAGAGCCGCGTCCGTCTGTCCCTGCGTTACACTCTTCTAATCGATAGCTTTGATAGCAACAAGGATTAAGCTTAAGAAATACAAGAAATCATTCTATTGCATTATTCTTCTGTGGCAATTCAATTCCCTTTCACTTGCATTATGGTATCCAGAATACACAATCGGTTTATTTTTACAAATAGAAATTTTCTTTGGACCTTTTTCTGTCGAAATTAATCCTGATACGAAAAGAAATGTTTTAAATTAGTTAGACCAGTAACCTGGCTATCACTTAGTATAAGGCCAAAGATTTTGGAAATTGAGTTATTGTTTTCGGAATTATGATTTTCTTGAAAAGCTTCAAAGAGATAATAGAGGCTATTCAGAATAAAATTCCGGCAAAAAAAGCAACATGGATAGAAACGTGTCCCACCGTAAGAGAGAAGCAGCAAGACTTCGACAGCAAGAAAGACGCCGAAGACTATCGGACGAACAACGCGAAATGGCAAGACGAAGCAATGCTGCTCGCATGGCAAAGTTAACGGGTACACATTGCACTAGACAACAATGCATTGTCGGTACCAAAGGCACCGGATCACTATAAACACGCCATTTTCCCGTTATTAGCTTTCTTCTCCCACTCGGCCCTGTTATTGGTAGATAGAATAGAAAATGGAAGTTCTGTATACATTCATGAAAAATATTCAGATTTTGATAATACCACGGGTAAAAATGAAAAATTTATTTTACTTCATATAGATCCTGAATTTTGCTGTTACACATTGCACTAGTAATAATAAATAACTATCCGTTGTCCGATAACATTTGCGAAACAAAAATGAATGAGCACCAGCATCAACTGCGGTGCAGTCAGCAGCAGAAAAACAGTACAATGAGCACACGCTGCACAGCAAGAGCACACGCTGCACAGTAAGAACACACGCTGCAGCAAACAAAAGCAGCGAGTACAGTAAGAGGAGCAAGGCATGTAGAAGTTACAACACAAGAGCAGCAGCGTGTGAGGCTACAGCAACAAGCAGCTGCAGCAACTCTCCCAACACATGCGACACAAGGAAGAGCCTTTGTGATCCTCACGCCCAGCAGCGTGGAAGGGGAAGACCGGGAGGTTCAGGGCTCGTGAGGGTGACACAACCCTACAAACATAAACCCCTCCCTCTCCCTCTCCCTTCGTGCAGCAGGACGTACTGCCAGCATGCAGAGCACGACACATATCGACCCCGCATCAACAAGTGACTCGTCTATTGACGTGTTGTTTAGTTATCCACACACGCCTGGTTCGTGCACACACTGCAGACATAACGTCACACATAAACCAAGAATGTTATCAAGGACATAAACCCATCACGGAGTTCAACGACACCGTTGGATTTCATCCATTCAACGATCTTTGAACTGCTGCAATCAGATGCGAGACAAGCAGAGATGCCTGAATTAAGGCATTATTGGCGTTTAGGGTACACTCTTGTGATGACCTAAGGCACAAATGGTGCTAACATACGCATGCCATGAAACTAACAAACATCGTCAGCTCAGCAATTGTTGGAGACTGACTTCATCTGTACTACACATTGTCCAGTACTACAGACACAATGCCACTATACTGAGTACTATACAGTGTGCAGTACCAGCATTGCACCCAGTACCAACCCACATTTCATTCTATATTAACGTCTCTAGTTATCAAATATAAGACCAATTAGAAACAATGGGACATTATACCAGCTAACTTTGAAGGAAAACAAGCTTCGATATTCACTACTATACAAAATATACAAATTTTTAGTGTTCTCATATCTGTACAACATTGTGGCCAATGAAGAGCATACAGCTATACACTAGAGAACATCGAAACCTGTTCATAGCACTGGAGCATCAATCATGAATCAAGCCTAGCAATACCACAAGAAAGCAGGGTTTTCAATTACCCAGATATACCAGCGTATTAGCTGGAAAATCAAGATTTCAATAGCTAATCAAATAGAGTAAAGATGTGCTCGAGTAGCGAGCAACGAGAGAAGAGTGAACACACCAACAAAACTTTACTAAAAATGAAAAGATGTGTGCTATCAAAAATCAGTCATCCACTTGAGCACCAAGGGCAAAACGGCACTAAAAAATAAACCAGATAATCGAGTCAAGATCCATACTAAATTAATGATATACTTTAAATAAAGTATGAAACTTATTCCCTCCAACCGAGCTGTAAGTTGGGCATTGAAAAAGGCATGAGATGTGAAAACAAATCTGAGGGTTGTACTAATCTTTCAGAATGGCAAAATATTTGACTAGACAAAACAAATAAAAATTAACACTTGCCTCTTTCCAGTGATCACTCAATTTGGACATGAATGGAGATTTTTTTGTTTCAGTACACAGATGAAATGAGAGCTTGGTTACTCTGCAGACAGAGAAATAATGATCTAATTGTCAGCTTTGACATGCATGCACACCTGAGACATACAGCATGCTAAGCTTATTTGAAAATACCTCCAGACATGCATGTCCCAGCACATTTAATTGTAGAGCACTGAATGGTTTTCCTATAGTTTGTCTGAGGCTAGTGACGTTCATACCTATGTTCAGTGATCCACAGTTAAATGGATAAACATAATATTCTATTCTTCACAGATAACATTCAAATGTCTGAATCTTGTGGGCAGGTTTGCAATGGTGAAACATTTAGTTTAGTGTTCTCAGTGTCCAATGGAACACAAGTACATAAAGTAAACAATACACTAACTTAAAGTCACATCAGGTTGAAATGGGACAGAAATCTCAATTCTTAATTCCTACATGAAAATTTGAAGTTTAACTACATCAATGAAAGTAGAGCCTCTACTGAGTTCCTACTGTAGCACCCACTACACAGATGTCAACATCAGCACTGATGCTGTGAGGACATGGGCACTCTAGTTGAGACTGAACACTGCATAACCTGCAGTGAAGGCAGAACTAAGTAACTAAGTTCTTAGAGCATCTTCAAGATAGAATTCACTGGAGCTATATCAAATTTAATCAAGATTTTTCAAGGCACAGATTAAAGCATATGGATAGCAAGCATCCTGGATTAAACGAGTCCAGTACAAGCAAGCAGCTGGAGCAGTGGTACACAACTGGTCAACTGTGGTCCAAATCCAGACAACTGAACACAATTGTTTGGATCCCAGTACCTTCTCTTAAAACTAGATTGTTATTAGAACCAAATATTTTAGAAAATGGGTGCTATTATACCAGAGTATTATCATGTGGTCATACCAGATTCATGGGCCTACATGCTATTCTGAGATTATCATCCAAACCTCTCACACATAGGAAATTGTGTTGCTGGACTTTGTCAAAAAGTAAAGTGTCTCTGAGCTAAGCTTTCATCTCATCCTGGAATGCAAATTACTCAAATCTTTTCCTCTCTACCTGCACAAAGCATGATTTTTCCTTTAACCCATTAATGCTGGCTGGCAAGTCAACTTACCACACAAAAACAGCTATAAACATTCAATACTGTGGAGGTTATTATTAGAAATTTAATGTAACAGCAACAAGGCAAGTATTGAACATGTTCTGAACAAGTTACAGCATCCTACTACGCTTCTTGCAATATTGTATTGAAGTTATATAACGTTTTTGATGTGGCAAGTTAACTTGTATTTGATATCAACATACAAACATCTTCTCTTCAAATGAGTCTGTGTAAAGACAATTTGCAAAAATATATATCTTCAGCACACAAAAACATTTCTGAAATGAGTCCAAAAATTACAAGTTGGAAGAGAAAGATACAAAATATAGACTGATGAACTCCAAGTATTAAATTCTTTAATGGCTTTCATTTTTCAGGAACTCATTTGCAATATAAATTTCAGACAGCATTTTCCACAATTTTATTCAACCCACAACTTCTACGATCATTTGACTTGACGTGTTACAAACGCACCAGCAAATGAATAGTGTATTCTTGTTGATACATCAGCCAGACATTTATTGGGCATGAAGCCTATTGAAACCATTACATGACCTCATTAAAACATGCATCACAAGTAGGTGGTAATCAAAATTAGCATCAGAAATTGCAGGTTTTCCTCTACATGAGAATCAGCTTCAGAGTTCCAAATTTTGAGGTAGTTTCCCACTCTTAAATCTAATGAACAATGGCTACTGAAAAAAATTATATTACTATCAATTAATTAAGAATTCAAAATTCAATCCAATCAATATTGAAACCTTTTGTGATTAGTTTGAAGTGAATAGAATTGTGTTGAATAGTACTTCATTGAGAGAGCTTTGTTTAACATAGTTGCAGATTAATATTAAAAAAATGAGAAAATCCACTACTGAAGGTGGTGCTAAGCTCAGTATCTGATTTCAGTATATGAATTCTGGCATTTGGATAGAATCAGAATCATTAGAAATTTGCAAAATCTTATCACATACTGTGAATATCATCAGAAATTAAACAAAACCATAACCAGTTCAGAACTGAACATGTTCTAAACAAGCTACAGCATTTGACTAACCTTCATTAGATTTTGTATTGAAATTATATATCAATTCTGATGTGGCACTTTGACTTGCCAGCCAGTATTACTGGGTTAAAAACCTTCCATTTCTGCCACAAGCTGCCTTCCCTAAATGACAGGAGCCTCACCATACAGTCATGCATGACCAATGCTACTGAAACACCAAGTATTGATGGTGTTTACACTTGCATTCATTCTTGTACATTAAGCTGGTGATTTTAATCAAGAAACTTTGTGTTGATGTAAGTGCCACAAAACAAAGTTTACCACAAAAAAAGTGACATCAAGAGAATTATATGATTTCTACAAAAATAAATCACACCCTGAAATTAGAGTCAGGATTGTGTCAGTGTATGGAGAGTTCAATGACTTTCAATAATTGTGTTCAAATGTAAAATCAATTACATATTTACATTAACACTCCATTTTGTTTCTAATTTTTGTGTATTATGTCTCAGGTATAATATTTATCACATTGGCTAAAGCTTTAGACTAAAGAATGGCTATTCTCAAGTTCCATAAGAAAGGAAAATCTAAAATGGACATTATTTAAACATCTGAACATTAACAGAATGCCTCCCTGGAGAATGACAAGGTTCAAAAACTGGACAAATAAATGATAGACTTCAATAAGTTCATCCTTGAACCTCAAACCTGATTAAATTACCAGAGATGACCTCAAATGACATCCAAGATCACTTACAAGTCTAGTAAAAGACTGAATGTATCTCTGGAACCATATCCATCATTCTCCACAGATTTGACAACCTCTACTAACAAACAAAAAAAGAAACAGCTCTTACATGCAAAACTGTGGACAAACATCTTGCAGAGCTGAAATCCTTCTCTCTCACATCTGTGACAGCACATAACCTACTCGTTTCACTGATGAAAAGAAATTTTATCTACATTCAAAAAAGTGAACTACAAAATGAACTGACTTTTGTCAAGGATTTGTGAGATTGATTCTTTAACAGTAATTCAAAGATAGAGCAGCATCAATAATAGTTGAGGCTACAATCACAAAAAGCAGAACCCCATTAGTAATTGTGGGATAAATGATTACAATTAACCAAGAAAATTACTACAACATTCATTCAGTCATTGTTGTGCTGGGGTAAAAATTACTTCAAAAATGCTAGTGAGCATATTAGTGAGAGTGCACCCTTACATGGACATAAGAAATCAATTGGTATCAAATTTTCTCTACTTCATTTCATAGAAGGAATGACCTTCATAGCCAAACTAGAATCCTCTGGATTACATCATCTAACATATATACTGGAATGATGTTCCAAAGACAAATCACCAAAATTTGGAGGCACTAAAGTCAAAACTCAAAAAAGGAATATGTCAAACCCTCTCAAAAAATCATTTGTGATAATTGCAAGTTATTCTGTAAGCATCTGTAGGTTACTGTCCACTCAGATGGAGGGCACATTGAAGACATGGTTACATATTCTCAAATAACATGTTCTTTTTGTTGCATTGGTGTAAATTTCTTTGCTTAATAAACATGGGCTCCAGAAGTTATGATAGTTATTGAAAATGCTACACATTTGAAAACTATTTAGAGTTCATTAACAAAATCAAGTATTTGTCACCATAAGGAAATATTTCACTGTTATTCAGTACAAATCAGTCATATAAAGAAGGATCATGGTAAACAAAGTAGGCCATCTAAAATTAATTACAGAATAAGATCACTTAACAGAACAAAATACCTTTTTTAGTTCAGTCACATAAGGGTCAGGTGTTCTTCTAAATATTCAATAAAAAGAATAAAAATTAAACTTTGCCTTCCTCTGTGTCTAGTCCTTTATACAATATATAAAAATAACATTGAAAATTTTTCTTTAATTTCCTGGAAGTTAATTTATTAATTTCCTAATATTGCTGGACATGTTATAGCAGCAACTCAGTGTCCAGTAATCCAATCTACAAAAATGCAGCAGTTTTGGATACTCTGTTACCAGGTACATCTGAAAATTCAAGCTGGGCACCTGAAAATATGACTATTTGCTTAGGAAAAGCAGTATGAAACATACAGAAGTTATTAAATTTAGAGGATCATTTATAGCCCATTATTGTATTGGCAGATATAAAAAAGTTCTAAGGCAAGAACACTTATATGAACTAGTGGTTCTAATATGAGAGTAGATAGTACCCCTTTACTGCCAAAAATATTGTGTGCAAAAAACTAATATTAAATACATCAATTATAACACTCGGAAGTTGTGTACTTATACTTAGATTTAGAGCCAGCATTTGCCTGGGGCCTTTATACAGCCTCCAATTCTTCAACACACAAACTGACTGATCAACATAAATTTTGCTTACCCCCACGCATGTACCAAGAAATACTTCATCTCATCCACAACAGTCATATTACATTCTTCATCCAGTCCCACAAGATATCCCATACCAGAGTCCCCTTCAACACACCTTGTTCTCTCCATACTGCTCATGGACCACATCCATGAGGCTCTCATGTTCATATTTACTACATTCTAAGACTAGATCAGTGTTTCTCGAAGTTTATTCAATCACTGCCTCCTTAGGACACTATTTGATTGTCCACCACCATCCCCTAATGATTATATTACTGTATATTAATTATACAGTAATAAATGCCCTCCTATTCAAGCCGTACCCTATCGCCCTCTTGCATTTTCTCAACAGCCCAGGGGGGGCAATACGGAGCACTTGGAGAAACACTGGACTAGATATTCAACCGTTTCCTCTACTCCTCTGTTACACTACATCATAACCTTGTATTCCCCTCATTCCACCTCCATGTACACCTATTCACATTTAATGACACATCTGACAGCAAACAGGAATTGGCTACCAAAACTTCCATCATAAAACATTTCAAACCTTAGTACATTCTTACTGGCATACCAAATTAAAGTAGTCATCCTATTCATACTATGCTTCCATTTGTTCAGACCATACACTTTTGTTAGTTTTTCAATTTCTTTCTTCCACTTATTGCAGTCCTACTCCATTCCTTTACCTCCATGACTTCTCAACAACCAATTGTCCATAGTTCTTCCAATTCTAACACAAACAGTCTTCTGAATCTTCAGTTTTCTTGCATGCCCCCAGCAAATTTTCTCCAAAAGACTTTCACTCAGATTCCATTCAAAGATTCGTTTAACCCACCTTTTATTCTCCATTCGCTCAATTCTCACCTTATAATTCAACACAGCCTTTACCATTCTTTCAGAAAACAGACTCCACCCTAGATCCCCTCTAATAGCTTCAACAGCCGTCCATTTTGGGGAACCTAATGTCAAACACCCGACTCTATTCTGCAGCACCTCCAACTTTTCTAGGTCTCTTCCATTCCATGCCATAACATTCATGCCAATCATTATGCTAGGTACCACAACATATTTACAAATTCCTCTGACACATTCATACTTATTTGCTCTATATTTGCCCACACTGCTTAGTCTTCCCCCTACTGCATAGCTTTTACCACTTTTTCACCTTTTGCTTTTGCACATCCATCTTCACTCAACATACATCCCAGGTACTTATATTCCTTAGTTCTGTCTATCTTAACTTCAATATTCCATTCTATCTCTGTCAGTCTCATCACCATTTATAACCTTAGACTTAGATTTAGGACCTAATGCTCAACTCAACAAATATCTTCACAGCATCAAAGCAAAACCTGACAAGTAAGGCATTATCTAAATACAATAAACAATGAAATGATATTCTTATATACAAGATTTGTGACTCCATACACCACAGCAGTAAAGGGTTAATAAGAACTAGAGCTTCTAATGTGAGAGCACTGATGAAGAAATAATGGTTCTGATTATAAGAGAACTGTTGTAATTTAAATAATACTTGCTGTGTGGAACAGTATTAGGGCCATCAGCATCTCCATATGAAGGCCATGCTGGATCCTCACCAGCAATACCGAATCATTCACCTAATTCTTTCATTATACATTAGTTTTTGGGCCCATAAATCACATGGATCAACCTCAATATCTACCAAAAAAATAAAATTTCACTCGCTTATAAACTAAAGATGATCTCTTGCACACTCCTACCTCACATCTTCAGTAAAGCAACGGTAAAACAGTAAATGGTATGTACAAGTCAAGTCACTCATAAAATCCACCATGGATCGTGTTAGAAAAACCTACAGCATTTCTCCATTTCTGATTTTAACGCACGACCAGGAGCTACAGTCATGGAAGTCTTATAATTCAAGAAGTACACTTCTGGACGAAAATAATAAACAAAACAAGGACACATGTATATCTCCTCCCAGTTAAATGCAAAGCGTCTTGTCGCCATTAGAGTTATTCATCAAAGTTATTAATGAACCCTACCAATCATCTAACACCCACCAAGTGTTATGTGGACGACGGTGTAATAAGTAGTTAATCGGTAAACAAGGTAATCTTGTGAGAGAATTTTGTACAAAAATCAACGCTAGAAGGAACAGCAGCAGCAGCAGCACGGCCTCTACCACTCCAACTCCATTCCCCCCTGATACTACACGACCCCATGTTTACCCTCTACAATTCAACAGCTAATTTTACAATAAAGCAAGCTGCAAATCTTTCAAAACTTTGAACAATTTGTAAAAGTAACATCGATCAATGATAAAATACAAGTTACATCTTCAGAATAAGGATATATAAGATACTTACCATCTATAGTACCCGGTGCGAACATACGAACACCATTCTCACCCGTGTCTTAATATCAACTGGCGCTTGATGATGGTGGTCGGTCGAAGTCGGACGCTCCTCGAAGCGGGAACGCAGAACGCTTACACTATGTGAGCAGTAAGATGAAACCCTTACTTTCTTCGTGAACGCGTGGCGAGTTCTCTTCACACATTTTTGAAATAGAACTGTAGTACCAATGAAATTATGTATAAAATATGAATATATTAATAATCAATTGAATATTTCGTTCAAAAGTGAACATAAACCCTTAAAATTATTTTTGATTGTCTTTTCACGACAATAAGTTTTCCAAGAATGGTTTGTGAACACGTGACGTCTTCTTCCAGGATTTAATGGCGTAGTTATCGTTTTCCCCACGTAAAAGCGTATGCATTCTTCTACATCAGAATGTGCTACGTTCAC
The DNA here is from genome assembly GCA_006783055.1 of Trinorchestia longiramus. Classification (NCBI taxonomy): domain Eukaryota; kingdom Metazoa; phylum Arthropoda; class Malacostraca; order Amphipoda; family Talitridae; genus Trinorchestia; species Trinorchestia longiramus. The sequence continues at coordinate 98,662 of VCRD01001249.1, forward strand.
GACAGAGAACTTTACTAGTATCTTATTTCACAAACTTGGATCTTCTTATTATAACTGATAGTGCACTTTGTTTGTTAATGATACTAAAGTGATATATTACACACCCGATAAAAAATACGCCTAAAGAGAGTCGTGAATCTGGAAACACTGAATTCAGCCGTATATGGAGCCTATAGAACTCTGTTGAGGTTACTGTGTTGCATGGTTTTCCGTCTTCATGAGGGAAAATTGACTTATAAGACTTCGTTTCTTATTAAATATTATAGACGTCATACATATTATTGTGAAGTATAATTTTAACTACATGAATCCATTACGGTCTCATACACATATATTCCTACGTTATGTGATGAACTTAAAGAAAGATTGCTTTTTGAAAACATTCATGACATAAACGCTAATTTTACATGTATGAAGTTTTATGTTAATATTGAAATACTTCATTCTGTGCACAGACTCTATGAGATAAGAGGATATAGCTTTTGTTTTCTAAATGAAAAATACATTATTTTCTTTTAATTTCTTCTATCTTCTAGCAGAACGAATCTAAAGTTTTCCAAAAAGAATTCGAAACGACGTAATATATGGACATTTTCCTAATTTATCATCATTCTGCCTGTAACTTATTTCACAAGCGTAAATATATTAGTTCTGCATTACTGAATTTCTAAGAAAGACCAAGAAGCATTCATTGGTTTTGAGGTCAAAGGAACTATGAGGTGAGGTACTGGGTGCGGACGGAGTCCGTGACCAAAAAGTCCCGGATCTTCCAGTGTTTGATTTCCGCATGCATTAATTTAACTCCCTGAAATCTATTTCGTTTCATCCATGAAATTACCATATATTGGGATTCTTTATAGTTAAAATTTGAATGCTTGGATACTGTGTGAAAAGTAACAGCGAGACTATGATGTCCATTCGTAATCGGTATCATAGAGCCGCCTGATATTGGCGTCTGAATTTTATGCTAATCTGTAAATCAACTTCATAAGGATTTTAAAAGAAGGCTTTAAGTCCGTCGCAATCTATTGTCCAGCTGATGAAAACATTTTTTATAAATTACCGAAACTAGGAGGATGTGAAACAAGTATCGTGTGATTACCTCTACATTGACAGTTTTACTTGTGAAAAATAACTTTAGAAGGAAATTGATGTTTGTTCCGCCAAGGTAATGTATAGTTCGATCATGTTTGTAGGTTTTTATATACAATTGTTTTATCACTTGCTTTATGCAATTATTTTGATTTTTATCATAATTGTGCGATACGGTTTTCCATAATGAAAGACTTCTAATATATACAAAAGAAATCTTCGCATGGAGTCTCAAGTAGAGAAGCTGCCTCAATTTCGAGACAACTTGAGAAAAAAATTGACTCCCTTCACTTATACATCACATATACAATGGTTTTTCAATTCTTGATGCTAACATTTTAACGCTAGTGACCTTATATACTCACAAAGACTTACTGTTCATCTTGAGACGTGAAGTAGCGGCTCGGAGGAAATACTGAGCGATTAAAGTCCTATGTCAGACAAGAAGTTTCCTCTTTAAGACAAATTTTATTTCTGACATGCGTTACAACTATTGCTGCAACTTTTTATCCCTCATCCCATGCAAAAGGCAATGATGATTTGAAAAAAAGGAACGAGTGCGAAGAGGCCTAACAGCCATGATGAAGAAGCTGATCTCTACACAAGCTGGCCTTCAACTTGTCCTCGGGCTGTCGTATCCAGGATACTCCATAGTCAACTCACTTGAACGCTACATCTTGGCTAAAATTTTATTCATATGGATTCATAGTTTGCAAGATTATTAAAGAAAGCAGATATATTCTTGATTTACAATGTATACTATGGCATTCCCTAAACTTTTGCATGCTTCATGTTTTTGCTTTCCATAATTTCGGCAGGTGTTTTATCCTTGCACATTGCTTTAAGCCCTCTACTCCACAGACGCGTGGAATAGCTTTGCCGTTCATGAAAGAAGGAAAATAAACACAATTGGAAAACACTCCTATCATATCTAAACTCTAATAAGCATTATTGATATTTAAAATCGCTAAAGCATTCAAAGGAAATTCAAATATACATTCAGGATCATAGTTAGGTATGATTATGATCTACATGGCATTGGAATTGTTACGTGAACGCGCGGGACGTTTCCTGCACTACGTACCACCGACAGCACACCTCGCTCTCCAGGGACAAAGAGGGAAGCTATGTTCCTTCGAGCTACAGGTACACCTGGTCTACCTACACAATGTACGTTCCACTTTTTTATGTGGTCTTCTATCTTATGTTCGTTTGAATCTCATAGAACAGTGAATGGAAGATCATCTATGGATGGAGTCATTGTACTTGCTATGAATGACTTTATGGAGAAATTCAAATCATAATCTTTGGAGATTCTTGCAATAAGTACGTCGTGTTTCGACACGGTGAACATGAATTCAGCGTCCATAGCTGATGTCATAACGTAATTTGACGTTTTTGATATACTCATGAAGTCATCATTTGATATACACGAATACATGTCATATATATCACAACACACGGTGTAGAACACGTGGATCAGAATCGCAAATTGTTTCATTTTCTTTGAAAGATTATCTCTTAACTACAGTCATAATGTAAGAACACCAAAATAATTTTCACTTTACGTTCTGTTTAATTACAAATAGGACTCATTATTATATAGTACAAGTCACAACCATGCACAGTTACAGTTGAATCCAACTTAATCGTCATGAAACTGGTGCTGTCTACGAAGTTCTGTGTATTATTATAGTACTAACGGACATTATTATTAGTTGTGAATATTAGATCTAAATTTAATGATTAGTGTTGAATATATTATTAATTCTGAATATCAGTCTACATTAGTTCTGAATGTTATATGTTCGTTTGGTAAACAAGCAAGAACTGAAACAATATTACTTAGCTAACAGCTTCAGAGGGAGAACACGAGTATCATGTACAGTAAATTGGTAGAACAAAACTGTACACGTGTTAGGAAATGCAAGCATGGTCATTGATGAGGTACACATTAACATGTCATATAACAATCATCATTGACATATAATTTATTGAACCATAGTTCGACCACAATATCCAGAAAGACTCATATAATCAACAAAATTAATAGAACATTTAATTAAGAGAAAGAGCATATAGAGTAATTACCACAATTAACAGAACATAATTGACAGAAAGTGTAGGCGGTTACTTCTGAATGTTGTACGTCGTATTCTGAAGAACTATTTAACTAGAATTGTGGAACGAAAAGCTTGTTTGCTGAGCGAAGGAGGAACGTTACGGTAGAACTTCACTAATTTTAGGTAAGTGCGCTCAAAGGTAAGCTATGGCAAGGAACACGTCAGTCAGCAAAGGGGAGGTAGCTGGAGTTCGTTCTAGGAGGGTCAGCGGGAGAGATGGAGGTAGGGGTTAGGAAGATGCAGGTAAGAAATGTGCGTTCATGAGTCACTCACGTCATCCTAAGCATCGACTCCCACAGTCAAAATTGACGGTAAAATATGCATTTATTCTCAAAAGGAATATTTAATTCACTTTTATTAATACGGTATTTACGTGTAGGCTAATAAAATCTAGAAATGAAGCTACTAAAGGTTATTTTGAAAGCATCGGTACTAAGTGAACGCGCCAGCCGGTGCTCAAATGGTGGGGGCAATGGCGGCGAGGGTTGCCAGTTTGGGGGTTTTGGAGGGGACGTGGAGAGCGGGGTAGCTCCTCGAGTGGTGGTTGTTCACCACAAAAAAAATGAAGGGATCTTGGAGCCGGCTTGAGGAGGGAAAAAGAGACACTCATCACACAGGTGAGGATGACGGTAGACAGGTTCTGAATGTTTATGTTTGTTATTCTTTACAATGTTTACCAGAACAGAGATGACATGGCTTTCAAAATCGCACAATAAATTCAGTTGAGACTCCTATTATCCTTACTAAGCAATATGCATGATACATTGAAAGTGAATGAAATCAAGCACAATTTATTAATTAGCAGGCATATGACAGTTTCATTAAGCAATGACGATGCAAAGGAGTTACATTCACACCTCCAGTCACTGCAGCACTGCGATCTCATATGAGGGCAGTGCTCAATGTCAAAAGAAGGTCGCACCACTGAACACTGCTCCCTCTTCCCAACCAGGACTGAACCTCTTCCCAACCAGGAGTGAACCTCTTCCCAACCAGGACTGAACCTCTTCCCAACCAGGAGTGAACCTCTTCCCAACCAGGACTGAACCTCTTCCCA
>VCRD01001249.1:112428-125442 GCA_006783055.1 Trinorchestia longiramus
GACTGCACGACTTGGGCCGTGACTGCACGACTTGGGCCGTGACTGCACGACTTGGGCCGTGACTGCACGACTTGGGCCGTGACTGCACGACTTGTGCCGTGATGGGAACACCTGAACTAGTCTGCCCTACTCACTTCTACACAGGCCAAAAGTATCTACAGAACACCAACCTAGTTTTGAGGAATGAGAAGAAACTTAACACTACAGCATGGATTAACATTGAACAGGAAATTATCCAGGATAACGTACAACTGATACATAGATCTAATAAAATGTACCGTCACAAATAACAGAGGAAACTTTTTCGTGAATAAAAAGACATTTGAACTCCTATGGCAAGCAAATTAGCATTGAAGAATTTCACGACATGCACATGACACACGAAGCAGCTGTGCACGACAAGCCTCACACCAGACGCTGGAAATGGATCTTCCCCACTTTCTACACAAAATATTGCAATTTAATACAAAACTGTAGCTAAAGAATGCAAGAGCTCTGCTACCAGCAGCCGTAACTACAGTTACAGCTGTAACATCAGCAGCTGCAGCAACTGTCAGTGAAACAAGCTACTTCCAGACTGTGGAAAGCTGAACAAACCATAAATGCTAATGAAAATTAAAAAAAGTGTTTACAACATTGAATATTTTGAAGATCTTTTTTATATTAAAGTACTCAGAGACAATTTAATTATCTAAATTACTTGACAGATGCGTTACAACACATCTTAAATCTATACATTATATAAATAATGGTAAACTCACAAAAAAAAATATTTTTAAAATCCTGAACAACACAAACCGACAATTATTTTTGATGATTTACCTATAAGGATGTAGCTGGAAAAATGGAAAACTAGACACGGGCAAGAACAAAGACAACTTAACATGTGGCACTGGAAGCCTTAACATTGCAGCACGCGGTCACTACCACCACAGTGGAGACGCGGTCCATCTCAATGTAGGTCAGTTTCTAGTAAGTCAGTTCAAAAATTAGCATCTGAGGATAGAATAGGAGCTCTGGTCTGTGGTCTCTAACTTAACTCAGGGCAGAAGTGAGATAAGCGTCTTGAGTTCAAGTATAATAATTTGGTACAGCAAGCAAGGTTTGAAAATGAGACTAAATTGTGTCCAGGTCAGGTAAGTTTTACGTGATGCAGTGGTTTACTTTGATCGTCTGGGTGAGGAGAAATAGGTCTCCTAGCTGAGCAGCAGCCAGCCAGCGGACGTACAGACATGCTGGCGGGAGCATCACGAAGCAAGGAAGACGCTAGAAAAAAATTACGGGTACATTTTTTGCTCGGGTTGACGTTTGCCGTCACAGTCGCATTTACTACCAATCAAAGAGATTCTTTCTAACCCCTAATTATGAATAAAATGAAGATTAAAAAAATAAAAGGCATGAATAAATTGCGCACAAGTTACTTACAAGCAAAAATAAATATAACGGATCGAGAAGAATGAAACAAGGAGAGACTAGAATGAAACAGGAAGGATAGAATAGAACAAGGGCAGACACAACAAATGAACATCCATGAAGAACAGGTTGTGAACATCAATACCCAGCTGTGCCGGGTGCCAGGTAACCAAGGAAGAGTCAAAACACGCACAAACTGCAGCACTAGCCCACCACTCCCATCTGGTTACCTGGGCACAGCTCAGCAGGTCTCGCTGGATTACCCCTGCTGTATCACGACAGCGGTTTCCCTGTCTTACCTGAAGAGCGTAGGTGAGAGGGAAACCGCTGTCGTGACAGGCATGTGGGGCCTGTCATGGAACGTCCTGCAAGCATTCTCCGTTATCGTAACAACAGAAAAATTACGGGAATGAAAAATGAATGAAAAAAATTGAACAAAAAAATTGGATGAAAGAATTTAACAAAAGAAAAAAAAACGAGAATGAAAGCGAATAAAGAAAGAGAACAGAAGAATTTTGAAGACATTAAACACTGAAAACTGAGATAGGGAACAAGGCTAACGAAAATATGACAGCTTTCAACTTTTATCAAGAATACAGCATCGAAGTATAAAACTTATAGGAAAATATGAAAGGTAACAAAAAATATAAAATTTACAAACAACCAGAAAGTACACACTACACGCGATTACAAACATTCACACAGTGGTATTCGTACCAGTAAATAGCCAAGCTGAATTCCATGAAGAACCCTTGAACAAAGGAGCAACAAATTGCGTGAAAACATAGAAACAAGCAAGAACACTAAACACAAACGCAAAGAACAAGTACAGCAGAGAAGCGACGAGAAATAAACAGTACCTAGATTTACATAAAGGATACATAGCTAGCTACATGTCGTATCTACATGTATCGATAAGAAAATAACGTTTAACGCAAATAAATAAAAAGCTTTTCAATCAAACAACGTAAAGACCTGCCGAAGAAGCGTAGCTATGATACATATTGCGTGGATGACAAACACTAAAACACAGTGGGTGACATGTACGTTCAGTTGTGCATCCATCCGGTCTACTGTTTCTAACATTTGAAAACGCTTTGGACGCCAGCTGCCTTTAAAAAATATTTGTAAAACGAAATTCATTGCTAACTTGAAACTCAAAACAATATTTGTGTACAAGAGAGCATTGTCTGTTCACAATGGGCACAATGCTGTTGTGCACGGGGTCAGAAGAGGACAGTGTGTGTCTTCTGAGCTATTGATTCGTGAATTTCGAAGTAGCAATGAACTCAAAAGCGAATAGCACCTGCCGACAAAAAAGTTGGGAGTGATTTGAGGTAGAGTAAAATAATTTTATCCATGTATGGCAACATGACCTCAAGATACCACCAAGCCGCTTTTAGCATTATCCAAGTGAAGTGCGTGATAATACTATGAAAATTATTATAGGTTATGAACTACAGTATGCGAAACTAGACAGAGCTACGAAAGCAGTTCGTAGCCACGATTCCAACACGAGGCGAAACCATGCAATATCACGGTCGCTAAACATCTGCGACAAAACTGCTCAAATTTCAATAATGGTCCATTGATTGGAAAAATATCTTCCTCGTGTGCTGAGACGCCACAGGACGAGCTGTAGCCATGATACGGGGTGGAAGCAAGGCGGTTACCGCAGTGCTGTGAACAGATTCAAGGCTGACTTCGATTCCTGAAAACAAAAGCACCACGATACTCAAACTGTCAGACATGGTTTGCCGGTCATAGCTCAATGTTATGTATGGAGATAGAGGAAGAGTAACGCTCAACAAACTTCAAGCTATTGTTATTTATCAACATTTGCTTCAGTGGCTTTAAGATGAAGACATTTTAAAAGCACATCTTCTCCTACCTTTTGACTCCTTGCTTTACTGAAAACGTTCCAGAACCGAAGGGTCTCATCCCCAGCGCCAGTAACGATAGCCTCGCCATCAGGAGCCATGGCGAGGTACAGCACCCTGTAGCTGTGCCCCGTGAGCTTGGCCACCTGGCACAGGGAGGGGTACCGCCACACCAGGATTTGGTTCTGGCTGTACCCGTGCGTTGACACCTGTTGCAAATTGACTGGCTGTTAGACATACAGATGCAGTAGTGAAGCAGCGCTAAACAAACATCGGAACACGCACGCAACTTGTTTTGTCGTTCACGCCTACAAAAAACAGAAGACTGTGCATGGACGAACGATTCTTAGCTTCCAAATACTTAATACGGCCTTGGTTTTGTACCTTAACATTTCAATCGAGTACAGAAGCAACAGCACAGCACTGCGTCATGACAGCCAACCAGCCAGAGCTACCAGTCCTGGAGACAATGTTAGCAGGATCGCTCACATGACAGAGGCAATCATGTTTGACTCAGCTACTGCTTGGTACTTACGTGAATGACCATTTTTTGCCTCTCGTCCAACGGCCAAAAGGTAGAGGTAAACAGTTCTTATACCATGTTTACTATGACAAACTGTAGCTTGTATTTAAAAAAAGAAGACGAGAAAGATGAGATACGATCTTTCTACAGGAAAGATTACTGGTAGCTTCCTCGACTTATCGAGGAGCACGAATTAACCAAAGATCAGAAACAGAATTGCGACACAAGTGACGAGACTGAGACAGCCCTGCAGAGGGCTAGGACTTCAGAAACACTGCAGAAGTGCAGTCGTCGGCCCGTCTTTTTTGGCGACTCTCGACACAAAAAGGAACAAAGTAGCACTTCAAAACACACATCAAGTCTGACGTGCCCTCAAAGCGCTCATATGAGAAGGAATATATTCCTTCAAACACACGTGCAGGAATACACACAACGTTTCAGAAATTCTTCTCAACTTGAATGAAGGAAGATGAAGTACGAAGCAAAATTTTATACAAACAACACCAGTTTTGCACTAACCAAATAAGCTTCCTGCTTGCACCCAAGTCGAGGGAAATAGAGGAATTGTTCATTAAGCATCGGGAGTGCTCATAAAAATAAATTCATTGAATATATATTTACAGTGAGTTCATAATCTTCAAAGCGACTTCGATGAGATCTGAAAAGCCTTGCGATTGTTGACTTCTAGGGTAGGTATGAAGACTGGAAAAACGCTTGCAGCGGCGTATTGATTCAGGAGGATCATATTTTGAAGATTATCAACTCATGGTACACATATCATCAATAAACTTTTTTCATAACTTCAGTCTTGATAGTTATTGGATGAGCCCAGGAACAATGCAGAGAAGAAGCGTGTTGTCAACTTTAAGGCTAACATCTCAAAACTACTGATGCAAAACAACGTAAAAATAAGGAAGGCTGACCAGTTCGGAGGCGTGTTTGCTCCAGGCAAGATTGCACACTTGCGACCCCGTGTCGACGGCCTGCAGAGGCTGGCACGTCAGGGTGTTCCAGAAGCGAATATGACGGTCAGCCGTGCCTCCCCCGCTGGCTAGCAGCCCGTGGTGGTGTGGTGACCACGCGATCGCTACAGATTGAGGGTGCACATTTAAAAAAACCCTTCTCTTTGACCTGAAATCTTGGTCAAGGCTATTTGCACAGCATTGGTGAAGTATTTTTAGTATTAGTCACTGCCTTTTTGGGGAGTGTTAGTGGTAACATCAGAACAAGCAATTTTCATGATGTCCGTGTTAACCTTCAATGATGTATCCACACCGGTTAAAACTTTAGCTTTGGTTCAGTCCTACTTCACATGTTGAAATATTTAGAATGTGCCAAAAAAGCAATAATCAAGAGAGACCGTTTAGTTGGTCCCCATTGCTTGGTAAATGCATGTTAAAACAGGAATGTGATAATAATAATTGGTAAATGCAACATACTTGAGGAGCATAGTCATACACATGAGTAGAGGAGGTATTTGTTCTCGGGTTTTGAACAAACTTTGCGCTTTCGAAGTACTCATGTTCCCCATTAATTTGGAGATACAATAGAGCAAACTTGTTTCACTTCATCACTTGAGTTGCACAAAAAAGTTCAGTATCACACTCATCTGAAAATCTAATCTTTAAATATTTTAACACAAACAACTGAATAATGCACGAATTTTATTCCTCCATCAGCATTGATCCTGAAATACATAAGATTGCCTGATTGTAGTTGTGTTTTATTTTACATATCAATGCACATTAGAATTATTTCACTTCTATGTGAAATACAGAACATTGAAATATTAGCATGTTACTGTTCCCTTATATGACAGTTCTACTTCTTTCCCCATACTCACCTAAACTGACAGTGCACAAAAACGATCACAGTAGCATTTTTGAACAAAAATTATCTAGCGCCTTACTCTCCATAATGTTTAGAGAGCTACAACATGATCACTCTTACTGAGCACACCGCACAGCATGCCTGAATACGTCCTGTAAACAATCGTTTCGCACACAAGAAAAAGTTGTCTAACCTTTGACAGCAGCGTTGTGGTCGGTGTAGGTCTGAGCAGGGCAGGGCGTGTGCAGGTTCCACACGAAGAGCTTGTTATCATTGCCACCTGACGCGAGATGCTGGTTATCTGGAGACCACTTCAGCCCACACACCTGCCGTAGGAAAACCATTTACCAGCAACGCACACTGACATTTACTAGTAACTCAATGACTTATAGACTTGCATTTATTAGTAACTCAATGACTTATCCACTTTCATTTATTAGTAACTCAATGACTTATACACTTTCATTTATTAGTAACTCAATGACTTATACACTTTCATTTATTAGTAACTCAATGACTTATACACTTGCATTTATTAGTAACTCAATGACTTATACACTTGCATTTATTAGTAACTCAATGACTTATACACTTGCATTTATTAGTAACTCAATGACTTATACACTCACACTTACCAGTAACTATAATTTACACACTCACAGAAACTGGTTACAGTAATTCATAGTATAGTCACTGAAACTAGTTACAAGTAACTCTTCGTTCATTCACAGAAACTGGCAATAAGTAATTCCTAGTACACTCGCAGAAACTGGTTACAAGTAACAATATACTCGTAGAATCCATTAACAAGTGACTGAAGGTATCAAGCTTTATTGCAATCCTTCATTGATGACACTCAAGCCAGAGCATTTCCCTTCATTGAGAGGTTTGCATATTGTTGACCTTAATATCAACCCTACATAATAAAAGCCCTTGTGTATTCATATATGCGTGTTTTGGTGTCCCATACTATGGGAAGGACAAGAAAATTTGCAGTTTCAAAATATAAGTACCGTGGATAGCAAAGGCACCGGAATACTATAAAGTACACGATTTTTTTCGTTGTAAGCCCTCTTCACTTTTAATATGGAAACTCCTTCCGAAAACAGGCGTCAATTTACAGACGAAAAAAAGATGATGCACGGCAAAGAAGAAGCTCATCTCTATAATAATAAATTATAATCCGAGAAGACACAATGATACGTGAAATTTTTAAGTGCAGCTGTACTAGTGTAGAATAATACCATACTCATATCCCTATGAACTTTTCAACTGAAGTAACACTTCAGTACAGGATTATGGGGTGTTTCAGAGACATCTCCCTCAACCTTTACATCTCCTTGTAGGGCCCCAGCAGTTTCCTGACAGGGGCACCAGCGCTCGAGGGACACAACTTTCACCCACCTCCTGGCGGTGCCCCAGCAGTTTTCTGACGGGGGCACCGGGGCCTGAGAGGCGCACGTCACGCTGCAGGATGTGTCGGTCTCTAGAGCCAGAGGACACTGTGTCGCCACTCCAAGCCAGCGCGCCCACACGCGCCGAGTGTCCGTCCAGCACTGAGAGACGCTTGTTGCTCGACACATCCCACACTTGCACCAGGCCCTTGTGGGTGCCCACTGCCACGCGGTCGCCCTGAACACAACACGTTCCTTGCTCAAGTTTTTGTTGGGGATACTTGTAATTGAGCGGAATTATTGTAACAAAATACCAAACTTTGGGCTGTATTTCCTGAAGTGATGACACGAGAGAATGTATGTGTTGCCACGCCTTCAAGCCACTCATGATCAATTGGTATATTTATTATGCATACAACCAGATATAATACAATGAAGATAGAATGTGATATATCTTCCCCAAGATATCAAATTAGTGTTCATTAAATCGATCTCCAAAAGTTTCCTACCTTGCTAATTACACTTGTAATTTAATGTATCAGCGTGAAAAGATTGATCATTACATTTAAGTTTCAGGTACAGCCCTCGATGGAGTGGTAAATATTCACTACTTCCATCATTTTATTGTGAAGACATCCCTCAATTTCGGATGATAAAAAATATAAATGATAAAATTGATAACGCATAAGATCGTCCCTCTCCCACGAAAGCAGTTGTCCAGAGGCAACCCAGATCCAGTCGCGCACTGCAGGTATTCTTAGTCATGCCCACACATCTTGCTACATTTTTACGAGACCTGCTGCTGAACTAATACCACAAGGATCGACAGCTGTAGCTGGCCTACCTTGGTCACACTGCAGTATTAACATCCATTAGGAGTCGCACTAGGTTGCATCAAAAACAATTTTATCCTAGTAGGATAGTAGTACTTGTAGTACTATCCTGTTGTAGTACTATCCTAGTAGGATAGTAGTACTTGCACGTTTGTAGGCATTCGCAAACATGCCTGTCGTCCCTCTCCCTTTTGACTTCACTAGACACAACCACACAGACTCTCACCAGAAAATTCGTGAACCTATCGTGCTACGTACACACAATGTCGTACAAATTTCAGGCAGTGCTTCCTCAGCACACTACCCAAGTGGCCCATCAGTGTAGAGTCAAAGGACAAACTCGATCTTGCTACAGAACTTAAGGAGCCTAAAGCTCGATTATCTCCAACAGACGGAACTACCGCACCTACTAGCTGTACCTGATACTGGTGACAGAGTTGGTCTTGAAAGTGCAACATCCTATCACTCAACGTAACCTGCAAGTCTAATTGAGTACATACCCGGTCGCTCCAAGATACGCTGGTGACGCTGTCGCCGTCAGTGTTCAGGTCGCAGAGACGTGTCACCTGCGACGTGTAAGCTGACCACAGGTACACACACGTGCCCAGCCCCACACTCAGGATGTTCTGTGAGCTCCAGTCCACCAAGTTGAGGTAAAAGTCGTCCTGTAATTCCGGCGCGTCCAGCACCTGTCGTGTACAGCACATCCAAATATTTGAATGGAAGATCCGAAGTACATCTTATTTTCTAGCTCACTGCGATCTCGGGGCTGCGCACGTTCTATTGAAACATGTCAATAAAACTCTCAGAATAAGAGAAGACTTTTAAAAATGGCAACACTGACATAAGGAAAAACACACACAAGGGTAGCCTAGACAGCATAAGTCTCTTCTACCACAGCCGCTCTCCAGGTGTCAACAAAAGCACTAAACTCTTCTATGACATTAAATATTCAAAGAATGAAGTTGACGGTTCTTGATGAGAAGGTACTTTGAACGGCCCTACATCTAAATAATAAAAAGGAGCTTGTACTGATTGACAAGTCTTATGCATTTACTCACTCCAGAACATTGCAGTCACTACACGTATCAACGTGTGGCGCACTAAGTATTATACCTGTAGCTTAATAAGTCAACCTATGGAACGCCTCAACCAAATGTTTCACCTTGAAGGGAATTTTGCTGATCTTCCTGGCAGCCTTGCGTGGTGACCTGAGCATCCTGTGTGTCTTATTGGAGACTGGCGACAGCGAGTACGGTGAGGTGATGCCGTCACGGTTGCTCGCTTTTGCAGGGGAGAACTGAAATCAAACATAAAACTAATCAATACGCTAGGGCATTAGGGATTTATTGCCGCGTGAGATAGTGTAAAACACACTGGGTACAAACTGGACCAGAAACTGTCAAGGAAATTAGTGTGACAAGCTTAGTTATTTGGAGAGACTGCCATAGTTTAGGTCTTAGGCCTGTCATAACCCATCAAATTACGCGATTATAGGACACAGGATCAGGACAGGGGAACACAGGATCAGGACAGGGGGACACAGGATCAGGACAGGGGGACACAGGATCAGGACAGGGGACACATGAATAAGTGCCAATAAACACTTAGGTCACCCATAATTTAGTCTTGAAGTGCTTAAAATTTTGCAGCTACTTGATAAAATTATTGTGTTTCTCACATGACACTAAAGAAAAAGTAGAAAATATTAACAAAATTACATTTCCCAGTTAAGATGTACATGAGATTAATATTTTGTACAACTTGAAAGAACATTTCCTTTATTCAAATTACAAAATAATTCCTCTAAGATAATAGGCAATCAAATTCATTGACTTACTATAATCCTCAACAGATAAAATTAAATGCAGCAAAGTATGGCTTTCCAAGTCTCTCCGTCTTTCACACTAGACCGAATTCTAATTCAAAGACAATCTAAGTGAGGCATATGAATACTTTTGTTTGGCACGTGGACCAGTGGCAGGAGTGAATGTGTTGTTGCACGCAGCATGGCCACCACTCACCGAATATAGACTAGGACTAGAGACGCTGTGTATCCTCCTCTCATCTGAGGTGTAGGTGTTCTCATCACTGGTCACACCAAGGAGCTCGTTGCGCAGCAGGGCAGCATAGGCACTGCTGTCTTTGTTGCCATCGTTGCTGGAGCTCGAGTCTGTCTTGCGCACTTTGGTTCCATCTCTGTTGTGCTCCTGCAATCATAACACTAACATCATGCACCATTCACCTTCTCACTTACGAGCTTCACATTATTTAAACACAGCTTAATTTAATTGAAATAGGGTCTCACAAATTTTGTTTGAAGTTGTACGGCTTATGGTGGTAGATACTTGACCAGATGAGTAATAGAGGCAGCAAGGAATATAGGCAGATGCCATGACAACTTGTATGCTTGTACAGTGAAGTGAAAAAAGTATTTGAACAGAACGAAACGGGTTTATCTTTATGCATTTTGATGAAACACTTATCAATGAAACCTATATTAAAATAGTATTAACATAAACAAACATATTAAACTAATAGAGAAATAATATTTTTATTAATATACTATTTTTATGGTACTTTATGAAATAGGCAGTGAAAAAAGTATTTAGACATTATCATTTTCCATCTGTAATTCTTAAATTTACGCTTTTAGAACAATCATTGCTTAAAGAACATTCCAAAAATAACTAGACAATAAATAGAGAAGTCGATGGCATGTCATCAGTGAAGCTGCCTGTCATTCTGATAACATCGCAACATGACTAAGCACAAGGAACTTTCAAAATGTATGAAAAGGCGAATAATTTCCGAAATTAAAGCTCATAGAAGCTATTGAAACATTTGAAGTGCCCTCAATGTTCGCGTTAGTACTGTAGGCTTCATTGTTAAGAAGGAATCAGGGACTACAGAAAACATGGTGCAATCTAGAACCCCTCAAAAATTTTGGAAAAATATTAGCGAAAGATAATGTGGGTAGTTAAGAATAATCCGTTTGTGACACGAGAGGAGCTACAGACTGAGCTCAGCAGAAATGAAATAAAGGTTTGCACAAGAACAATCATTAATGAACTCCACAGAAAGATCTCGTCATGCAAACCCGTAAAACTTTTATTGAAGAAGACACACCTGAAATCAAGACTGGAATATGCAAACACGCATATGGATAATAAAAACGGCTTCTTTAAACTTATTGTATGGTTAGATGAGTACAAAAACGAGCTTTTTAGCCGTAGCAGTGCAAGTCATGTCTAGAGAAAAGACAGTACGGCAAATAACGTGAATAACACCATCTCTACAGTGAAACTTGGCGGAGGAAACATGATCTGGGGTTGCTTTTCTTTTAATGGTGTAGGAGCACTACAAATTATTGATGGAAGAATGGATGAAGTCAAATATAGACCAATTTTGAAAGACAATTTGCACAAGTCAGTAGTGAAAATGGGATTCGTTAATTAACGGTGGTTTCAACAGGACAATGAACCGAAACACACAGCTAAAGCAACTCACAAACGGTTTGTGGATAATGGTATTGATGTGTTGAAATGACCTAGGCAATCGCAAGACTTGAACCTTATTGAAAATCTATAGCGAATCCTGGAAAAAAATATTCATGCAAGGTGACCTTCAAACGTGGAAGAATTGAAGATTTTCACCAAGGAAGAATGAGACAAAGTCTCTACAAAGTGTTGCCAGAACCTAACACAAACCCACAAAAATCGTTTGAGAGCAGTAATTGCTGCTGAATTAAATATTATTAAATAATTAAATATTAAACTCTCTTTTCAAATTGTGCAAATACTTTTTTACCACTGATTTCATATAATACTATATAAATAGTAAATTTATGAAAAATATTATTTGAATGTTTATCTGTGTTAAAATTATCTTATTATAGGTTTCATTTATAAGTGCCTCATCAAATTGCTGAGAAATAAACTTTTTCGTTTTATTTAAATACTTTTCTCACCTCACTATGTGTACAGCGCAGGAAGAGATGCATAGCAAATCCCAATACTTGTTTTTTCCAAACTATTCTTAAAAAACAAAACTAAAAATGGCAACTGTAGCATCACTTCAATTTTGTTCAGTAATACAAATCTCAAATCTCAAGTTCACTCGAGAACAAATTAATTTACAATTTTCTAAGGATAACAGAAGTCGTTATATACACTTGTGGAAGTATGAGTACTATGTACTAATTAGTCCCGCAGCTATGTGGTAGAGCCTAACTTCAGCATGACGAGTCAGATGAGCACCTGCTTAGCTTGTTGCTACAAGTTGCACATGAAACATCACTGCACTGGTCGGCTGTGATTTATAGACTATTGTCTATAAATGACAGTTCTCAACACTAGCCTTCCTAACGCATTAGAAATTAATGTAACCATCCTGAATTCATTCTCTATGTTACATGTAGCATTATATATGCAGCACTTAACAAAATTATACTTTTTGCTTCACTTCAGTATCAAATTAAATTTTTGCATCAGACAAGTATTGAACATGTTTAGAACAGCAATGTGTTGTAGAAGCAATATTCAAAAAACATAGAGAATAGAATAAAATGATAAAAGAAATTCAGCAACACACAAAAACAAATTCAGAAGATAACAGGTTATAAGATTGCATAAGACCACATTATAAAGCGATGAGTTAATACAACTCACCTGGAGGAGGGCAAAGTTTACATCCCATGAGTTGTTAGCACGTGTGGGGATGAAGCGATCACCACATCTGTTCTTGGACGGCGAACCAAAGTTCAGAGCACGTCGAGGCTTTAACACAATAACAAACAGCAATTAGGAAACTGACTCAATTCTTCAACCAACAAAAGAATATGTAGAATTTTTTGAACTGAATAAAACTTTCCAATTTTTTTTAAAGCATATTAGAAGAAAAGTATGTACCTTTTCAATAACAAGCTGGAATTTTATGCACAAATGGTTGTAAAGTAAACAAGAAACTGACAGTGAGCAGTATGATTTGCCAGGCAGTGATCATGACTTGCCAGGCAGTGATCATGACTTGCCAGGCAGTGATCATGACTTGCCAGGCAGTGATCATGACTTGCAAGGCAGTGATCATGACTTGCCAGGCAGTGATCATGACTTGCCAGGCAGTGATCATGACTTGCAAGG
>VCRD01001249.1:131485-143496 GCA_006783055.1 Trinorchestia longiramus
TTACCTCTAGTTCCAATCTCTTTCACTCGTGGACTACGGATGTCTTCTGTCCACCAGCTGCCCTACGGATCTATAAATAAACAAAAGCTGAGTACCCGTCTTGTCATTGAATTCCCCAACTAGAGGTGCACCAGTCGACTCCCTTAACCTTACCTTCTGATATACACCACCATCAAAAATAACATACTTTCTACTCAACGTATAATGAAAATCAGAATCGGATTAAGTCTCTTTACTGCATTTTATTTGCATCTGCATCACATTGGGGGGGGCTCGCTGACAGGAGCATGTTGCGAAGCCATGATATTATGCCTATTCTTTCAGATCGTTTATCATAATCCCAGTTGTATGTTCCTTCTCTTTGTTAGACTGTATGAGGACGGATATAAAAACATCATATTATTGTATCCCCAATAAAAGCATCAATACTTAGAAATGTTGTTTTAATGGTTCTCCTCATGAAGCTCATTATGAGTTGATTCATGGTCGACAACTTGTAAAGAATTCTATTATATATGGCTATCAATAGACATAACTTTAACGGACTTATGTAGGTCTTTTAGAGTGTTCTCTACTTTTAACTTCAAATAATATTATTCTAAATTTACTTAAATTAATAACCTCCTCAATGAGGACAGCAACAGCTTTTTACCTTCTATAAAAAGGTTTTACCAAATGATTCGTAAAGCAAATAGTGAATAGAGAAAAAATTAATAGCTTTTAAGGCGAAAAATATCCAGATTCTTTGATGGAGCACAGTATAAATTTTCTTCATATATATATATATGTACTAGATCATCGGTTATATCTTAAGCGTCTTAAAATTAAGGTAATCAATATCTTATACTATATTCTGTTGGAATATGTCACTATCTTCGTTTGATTAAATGTTCTGAGAACAAAACACATCATTCGCCGCGTTCTAAAATCGAATCTATAATAAAAAGAGATGAAATAAACGAAAAATTCTTTATGTTTAGTACAGTTGACGCAAGAAATATGCAGCATTAGATTTCTTCATTGGATTGAATAAAAATAAGTCATGTGCTTGGTGTTTGTGTGTCTCATATTCTTTCTTTGTTACTTTTTCTTTTTTTTAAGCTCAAGTGTGTAAACCTGATGACAATGAAGTCCTATGTAATCATACACAGAACTTTCTTACTATAGTTTCAATTCATAGCATACATACGCCGACAAGACTGTAACTCTTCAAGTGTACTGAGTACTTTTGTCCATTTGAAAATCATATTCTCGTTGTTTCGTGGCGGTCGAGTTTTTATGTCTTCATAAATAGAAAGAATAAACCGAATAAGATAGGGTTCGATTCAGTTACCTGTGGTTTCTCCTACACTTAAATTTTAGATTAAACAGATAATGAAATTGCTCTGCTTTAGGGCTTGACTCGGACGCTCTATCAACTATGTCTTCAACCTGACCACCTCAGTATGACATACCGTTATGTCATATTGCTTATAATTTATTCAGAATTAAGATATCACACCACAACGTCAAAACTGTCTTGATATTTTGGCATAACTGAACAAGTAACAGTAATTCTGAGGCCTCCGTCAGTAGACAATATTATGTTCATCCGGCCGGATGAACAGAAGACCTCAAATAGGCTCGTTTGAGGTCTTGGTTGCAAGGGAAAATTTGTGACCCCTCAAGATCTGTCTGTATGCGCAGATTTCTGAGAAGGAGAGGAGGATGTAGGAGTGCATAAAATGAAATTGAAAATTCTAAATAACGACGTGATGCTTAGAGCATCATGAAATAGTAATACTCGGGCAGAATTTAAACATGAACCTCCCTAATAACTAAACTGAGCAGGTCAGACCAGGCAGAAGTAGGGCTGCGACAGTGGTGTGTCGAAACTTTGTTTATACATGTTGCAAAACTGCCCAATACACTAAGCTTAGTTAACGAGTTGCATTGAGTTGCTTATCACAGCATTGTAGATAACGACAACAGCATGTCCAACTTATCAATGACAAGTAAACGATCGCTATGATTCATTTACTTTTATCTAATCAATGCTCACATGGCTCTTATTTGTGAACTATTAAATCAATGTTCAATATCATTGGTGGATCAGTTTAGATTGCTCGTTCATGCGGTGTGCAAAGAGGTGGAGTGAAAAATACTTCCTCGATGTTTTTTTAAATAACAATTACAATAAAGTAAATAAACTGAAGTGCTGCATTATTAATTAAGATAAATGCATATGGTATAGGAAATAAAAACAACTATTTATTTTTTAAATACATTCTTTGGCCTACTTGCAGAATTCGTGAATTAGTTATAATATCATATGTTGGACTTGAACTTTAATTCTATATATATATTTTTATACAACTAAATCCTAGTAAAAATTCTAATAACAGGAGTGAAAAAAGCATCTATGTAGAGTGTTGTGAACGCGTTCTCCAAGCTAAATGAAACAGCCATAAGATTATTTGATAATTTCAAGGTACCCAAGTAGTCCTAACCTCCATCATCTCTATTATTACATCACACTGCACTTGTTGATATGTGGTGAACACTTTGAGTCTACGCACGACAGGTTCTTAACACTTTTGTCAGGTCGTTCACAACGAAAGTAAACTGCGTCTGACATTCCCTTTTGTTTTGTGTAAGAGTGCATCAAGGATTCTAGACCTCAAGAACTGCATACCTAAAGCACTACAGTCTGCAAGTACTGCAGTCTTCAAGCACTGCTGAGATGAACAGGTATTAAATACTTGGGATTTCTAGCCCCACGCACGTAAAAATCCACTGAACACCAGTACATCAAGCTATTCCGAGCCCTTCTGACCTAAGCGCTACCAGCATCCCACAGCTCCAGCATGTCAATGCTCGTGTGCGTTGTGTGTCTAGCTCTACAGGCGCCCTCCCTCGCAGGGTCAACCCTGGCATCAGAGGCTGCGCTAAGTTGCATCCAAGGTGCTTTACATTTCCCTTGTTTGCATTCTTGTGATGTAATTTTTGGTGTCTCGATCATTGATTGGATAATGAGGCTGTTGTAGGGTGCTGACTAAGCGACGTAATTGAGAGAGCGAGTTAGAATAAAATGAGGCAATAGATACGAGCCGTTGGGCTCATTCTTGGGTTGATACTAAATCCCATGCCTTATCAGATACTCAAGTCCCATGCCGTATCAGATACCCAAGTCCCATGCCGTACCAGGTGCCCCAAGTTCCATGCCATATCAGATACCCAAGTCCCATGCCATATCAGTTACCCAAGTCCTAAGCTGTCAGAGCTTTAGTGACAATGTAAGCGATGGAAAGACCTCGCAACGGCAGAACAGAGGATCTTGTATTTCTGCACAAATTCGTTCCAAGAAATTATTTCCCACATCAATGGAAAAACTGAGCTCTAGGTTTTAGCTATTTTTTAATGCGCTACATCTCATTGCTCTGGTTGGATGTTAAATTATCAGTAAAAATATTTGTGATTCGATTACATTTATTCTTTTTCTTTACTATCAATGCAAATCTTGTGTACATGCATGTATATACAAAGTGGCCCAAAAAATGTATACACTGTTTTGAATGTTTATTACTCTTTCGTTAACGTAAGTACAAAAATCTTACTGGTATCAATTTTTTCGGAATGAAATTTCCTGTTCAGTTGTAAAATATTATTTTGATGCAGATTTTAATTGTTGCACAATATGCATCACAGTGAAGACCACCAATTTGACCCTTGTGCGGAGAAACAGATATACTCCTTCTACAATAAAAAAAGTTTAAACCTATCTGTAAATGTGGCTTAAAAAGAGAAAAGCATCATTTATAGTTAGAAATTAATAACTAAGACAAATAATAAGAAATGCTTCATTTATGCATCATCTTCTATCTATTAAAATTGTCCACTATTTTTTCTAAGCAATGTTATCTTTCTCTCATTTTCTTCATCACTCTTCTAATAAGTTCAGGATTTTCCTTAAACGCATTAACGTGATGAGTAATCCTATCTCTCTTATCTTCCAAGTCTCTCGGAGGTGTTGCGAATACCAAGTTCTTCAAATTGCCCCGAAGAAAAAAGTCACGCGGTGTGAGATCGGGAGAACATGGTGGCCATTTGATTGCGTGACCAATCGAAAGCTTTTCGCGATGGAGTTTTTTTCCGAAAATGTTTTCTGGAGGGTGTTTGAAGGGAGAATATGTTTTTGAATCTTGCCTGTTTACTAGTCCGTTCAGATGCAATGCCGATTTATCACTCACAATGATGTCTTCGATAAATCTTTCGTTTTTCTGCAAGAACCATTCACAGAGATTTCTTCGCCGTTCCAAATCATTTTCTAATATTTTCTGACAAATCTTTTCTTTGTAAGGATAGTGATTCATATTTTTCTAACGATTCTGTGCAATGCTGATCTAGATAGGTTTGTTCCATGGTGTCGGGTTGAAAGGGAAGGGGTTTCTTCAATTTTTTGTCGGACCAATTGAATATTTTTTCAGCTCGTGCAGTTCTGAGTTCACCAGAATTTCCCTAATTCCTGTTCAGAATAGTACCATGAGCTTGCCTCATGTCAATATTTCTTTTAATGGTCAACCTTCTTACAACTTGCAAGATATTTTTTGATTCGAAGTATCGTTGTTCTCTCGTCAGTTGCATGGCCAAAAATCTAGAGTTTATTGATTTGATTTTAGATGAAAAATATTTTTGAAATGAAAGGAATATTCAGATTAAAGAACTGTTCGGTTGTAGCTATGACACTCCATAAAACTTTTAATTTTTAGTAGGAAAGTCTTAAAAGATTTATGTACTTACGTTAACGAAAGAGTACTAATTATTCAAAACAGTGTATACAATTTTTTGGGCCACCCTGTATATATCATATATATATCGGCTCAGATTTTTTAACGGAAGACAATTTGATTTCAAAGAAACAATTTAAAAGAAAATTATTTGATTAATGCAGTTTGAAGCCTTCCATCGAAGTTATTTTTTGCTTTTCTTAATTTTTGCTATATATTCTGCCAGGAGACATTGGCAGTCAAGCAGGCATGTATGCTGAAGGTGTCGACGCAGTTAAAGTTGTATGCTGCTTAGATGCATAACAGTTAATTCTTGAAAATGCCGTCTGTGTCGTATGATGCATTAACATTCATTGTTATGTTTTAATCTCCAGGGCCTCGGAAGCCACAGAAAAAAACTGTTTATAAATTTAATGCAAGATATATGTAATTTCTGATTTTAAAATGGGTGACCATGAACATACTTGAGTGGTAGAAACTCAGTGATGGATAAAACCATAGACAGTGGTTGTGTTTTACGCAGTGGTTTGGAGAATAGAGAACAGTTTGTTTTGAAATTTTTATACATATCTCGCATAACGTCCACCTTTGCGACAAAATCCTTTATCGTCCAATCGTACATATACTCGGATGACGCCTTTTAAAAACGTGTTATTACGAACACACTGTTGACAACACGGTCTTGCAGCAGCAGTAGACTCGTTCAGAAAGCGTTTTAGTTAGGTTCAATATTATTTTCAATGTGGTATGATTATTTAATGACCTTCTATATGTGCCTCATAAAATTATAGGTGAGGAAATATTTTTACCGTAAAAAATTTGGTCGCAAAAGGGATAAAGAGTTTGTTATTGTTCTGTATGATTGATGGGAAGCATTTTTGAAGAAATGTACATAATTCCATTTTGCAATTTATTTCTCAACAAGGTTTTCGTAAAAATGTCTAGCAACATTCTATAGAAGCACAAATTTTGAATCCGAATACTACACGATGTCTTTATCATCTCATTCGATAGTTTCCTAAAAATGACAGCATGAGGAAAGTCTCCGTTGGAGGCATCACAGAGGTGGAGTGGTGAGTAGCCCTGCTTGGGATGCGAAAAGACCAGGGTTCAAATTCCGTAGCTGCTTTGCTCTGATCTACCTAATCAACGGCTAACAAGATATACCTGCACGGAGTTATAATAGTAAGATTAGTCCTGCATCAAGCTCATCCAAGCGTTCGTACGAGCTTATACTTCCAGATGCAGGACAGAGAATGGGAACAGTCGCTCGGAACATCATCACTGATCTTAAGATAGCATTAATAATTGGAAATTTGATACATATTATGATGTATTCTAAATTTGAATAACGTTTCTTTCTTGGAGTTCTTGGTAGTCCTTTACTAAACATCTGTTGTCTGCCAAGTGCCAGTTTCTCTGTACCAGAAAATTCAAATGCATTTTGAAATTTAACGTACAGTCAACCCTCGATAAGACGGACTAATAGGAAACCACCTGGAAGCCAGGATCACCTTCTGTGTCATCTAACCACGTCCTAACATCATCTTCAGACACTTCTTCGCCTGCCCTTCTAAGGATATCCGGACGACGTCCGTCTTATCCGATATCCGGATTACCGAGGTCCGTCTTATCGAGGGTTGACTGTAAACTGGATGCTGAGCCCTTGCTCTGTTGCCACCCTCAGTACATGTACATCTCTGTGCTTAGGAATGCCTGGGAACAACACAAGCCTCACCAGAAACTTGGCTGTGGCCCTTGCTGGAGGCCGAGATGTGTCCGGACACACGATTAGTCCGCTTGTGGAGGGCACAGTTGTGTCCGGGCAGACGATTGGTCCACTGGTGGAGGGTACAAACTTCAGCCTGGCGTGTTGTGCTCGACGTGAGTTACGTTCTTTCCATTATTTGTTTTGCTTTTGTCCATGTGTTGCTTACGACTTGTGCTGCGTTCAAAGATATGCAGCTATGAGTGCAGAAAAACGATATCCAATATCGTTGGTATTAGATTTTACAACAATTGAAATGACGCACTCAAAGTGATAAAATTTGTGTGCATTAATTGTATTTTGTAATTTGATCATTGTATTTTTCTGTAATTAAGCACTCCCTTAAAATTTTCAATTATGCAAACAATGTTTGCTTTATTGTTTCTTCATAAAAGTATATGCATGAATTGGGCCTTATACGAATTATTTACGTATGTTGAGATGACTGTTCAATGTATTCAGGATCAAAAAGAAGAGTGGGACAACTCGAGTGGTGGCACAACATTTCGAACGTGGTCAGCCAGGAAAAACTTCTCATTGATGACATAACCGTAACCACCATTGTCGTCACGAACGTTACTATGAGCAGTAACGGCATCAAGTTCACGTGTCGTGACGCACGTGCCACGGAAAGAAGCGTCATTCTGCTCGTTACTGGTGCGTACTCGACAGCCTATCCATGTAAAATAGTGGTCCCCAACCTTTTTATCGCCGCGTACCTGTCAACGTTTGATAATTTTACCGCAGCTGCGAAGGGGTTTGATAATTTTACCTGCTTGCAGCCGCTCAGCCCCCGGTTATCTTCTCGTCCATGGAAAGTCGCACAATCCCGAGAGAAATACATCACAGTAAATAAAATGGAAAATAATTGTTTCTTGTGCTGCCCGGAACCATTTGATCCACAGACCGGTACCAGTTCGCAGCCGGGTGCTCGGGACCACTGATTTAAAATACTTTTGCGTATTCTTCACTTTTTGTAATTTGAGACGAGTGAAAATGTCTCAAATAAGACGTATCTTCTGGTGGAAGAGCGAGTTAGGGAGCCACGGTAACTGGGCCTGAGTTTGTCACTGTAAAGTGGATCTTACTCTGTATTTTTTGTGCAATGAAAGCACGGGTTGCCACCTAACGCCAGAATTGATATAAATTGCAGATATGTCAGATTTATTTGGGCACACAGGCTTAAACTTTCACTGCATGAATTATACGAAAGTTCAAAAGTGTCTCACAACAACTGTGCTTCACCGGCTGATGTGTGAGTAGCAGTGGTGTAATACGCGTTGCATACATGATCAGTACGTTCCTGATTTAGCACAATCAGTGACCCCGCCTCAATAATTATCAATGATTTTATAGGGAAAAAAATAGGTATGTGTCATATCAGTCATGTCGTGCAGTGAAGGGTTAAGCAAAGACTTGGTTTAACGTTGCAACTTGCGGCAGCGTATTGCATGCACTGACCAAAGAACGGATTAAGTTTGTCTTAACTCATACCCGTTCTCACTGAAGCTACTGCCCCAACCAAGCCTCACTTTGTACCCTGTGCTCGTATCATTTCTACATGCATCTGTAGCAAACACGCACGAACACTGTATTTTTTCCTTATCAGTTCTTCCCGTTCTTTGTGACTGTAGTAGTGAAGCTGCTTTTAATAAAGATATAAGCAATTGATTTCCTCATAAATTCTTACTTTCATTCGCCACTAAAGTAGTAATACCACATGTAATAATGAGCTGATCAATCTATATAACCAAGGATTTACTCAATACTTATCAGCGATCCATGAAGATTTTAATACTCAGGACCTGATAGGAAGCTGAACATGGTGCTGTAGCTCTTGAAATTGCATCGAATTATTGGAACTAGATTGATAAATAGATTACGATTGAGACACTTCCGTTGACATAAGTAAGTTCTGTATAGAACAGGCCGTAGTTTTCCTGCGAAATCAGAGGCAAAAGTTATTTTCTACCTTATATTCAACTCGTTAAGTTCTTAAAAATGCTTTCTTTATGTTCAACAGAAACTCCAGAAATATTTCATGTTATCTAAAAAATAACAGACAACTGATTTTTTACAATCAATGGTTACATGAACGAAAAACATTCTTTATTCAAAAACAATCATGTACGCCCACTCATCAGCAATGATTTTTTTATTGAAAATCATTCGTCAATGCTATTCTGAAATAAAAATTTAAGACTATTCCTAGCACTTTTTCAGCAAGTGAATGAAGTAGTTTTCCCATTCATGGATCTAACGAATTCAATTGGTCCCATGAATGCTCTGGACATGGCATTCCCTATGAACATTACTCGATTTTTTGACGTGATTTTACCTTATTTTTCCAGGTGCAGATGAGACAGCTGAGCATCAGGGTGGGACCACAGCTGGTACGATGGTTCTCATTTTCTTTGGTATGTTTTTTGCTCTGCCTTTCCTGATAATCTTCCTGAGGGCGAAGAAAGGCATGGGGACCATGTAAGTCACTCAGCTGCAACTGTCAGCAGGGACAGTCAGCTGGAACTACAAACTGAAACTGTCCTCTGTAACTGTCAGCAGGGGCAGTCAACTGGAACTACAAACTGAAACTGTCCTCTGTAACTGTCAGCTGCAACTTTCAGGTGTAACTGCCTGCCTTGAATTGTTACCCTAACACTGGTGTGCAGTCAACTGATTGTTTGAAGTAATTCCCAAGGCCCCAAACCCGTAGTTTCACTTCAAGAAGAAGCTCAAGCAATCGAAGATTTTGTAATCACGCTCAGTTAAACAATGACTTCATCAGAACTCCTTGGGACGCATAATGTTTCTCTGTTGCGATGCCAAAAAAATTCGACATGAAGCTATTGTAGTTGTGTAAGGATTTTTTAACATTGATGTTGTGAGCCTTCCTTCAGGAACGAAAAGAAAACCTTGCTTTTTAGATTCTGCATTAGGGGAATTCATCCTGAGATTAAATTAGACAAGATTTAAGAATTTTAGGACAGCTTGTTCCGAGAGAGATGCCTCCCAGTTTTCTCGCTGTAGTCTGCTAAGCCACATCCAGCAGTGTGAAGCATGGACATTTATAGGTGTACCTTGCACAGAGAGAGAGACGTGACCGGATATGGACCTTACTTGTCCAGAATTATGTATTTCTAAACTCTATCATGAGAATTACTTTAGTTTACACAGTTTATCATTGCTGAATGTCCGATTTCTATTGATTTTATGCTTGAAAAATATCCTGTTTCAATGTTTTGAAAATTTTCCACATCGATTTGGTTGAATAACCATCTAATGAGGTGGATGTTATCTGTGATAAACGTCTGTTATATGAATATAACTTCAAAATTGTTTTCGTATATTCGAAAAATTTATCATAATAAATATTTACGCTTTATAACAGGTGAAGAAAGCTACTTTACTATTGTAATAAAAATTAATAAAACAACCCCAATGAAGCCAAAAATGTTACATATCAAGTGAAAGAGGAAATTTGAGAATTTTATCTAGCATCTAGTATACTGACGGAGAAGATGATTTGTACTCAAAAACAGTACTATTATCTAGTAACCCACAATAAAATACGGTAAGGAGCAGCAAACAAAAATACTGGAAGGTTACTTTAAACATAATGGACCTTTAGTAGTTGCAGAGTAGAGGGACTTCATGACAACATATAACCAACGAATCTCAATCAGTGTTCAATATAAACGCTGAATTACACATGCATTTCGTACTGTTCTCGGCGTGCCAGAGCGTTCCCCATCTTGGAATTATTGTATGGGGAGATTTTCCAACATTGTGCTTAAGGTTCGAAATACTATTTCGAATTTTGGGTTCGTAGAATAATGTTATATATAAGTATAGTTTTAGAGCAGCCACCGTAGTCGAATGGTATGCGGCCCGTGTTCTGTATCGGGTCTCTGCTTGTGCAGAAAGACTGCGTGCGGGTTCGAAACCCGGCAATGAATACGAGCTGTTTCTCGTTTCACGCCGTGAGCTCGCACTTATCGGTAAGACCTCAACTCATCGCCCATGGACACATCCCAGGATCGTCGCATGGAGCTCACTATCATCCTTACTCTAAGAATGTTAACCTTAAGAATTTAAAAACCAATGTACTAAATGTCTATGTACTTTGTACTTGATTGGAAATAAAGATTGTTTGTTTGTTTGTTTGTTTAGAACAGTCGATACATTTAACTTCAACCTTGTACAATTTTATTAAACTCTTAATTTAAAACTGTGCCTTATCCTTCCGGTGACATAGAACGCGGATACCTTTCGAGCTTCCTCCCAGAGCACCTGCTGGGCAAGCAACAACAACATAGAACACACTTTATTTCTTTTAAATTAACGGCGGTTCTACGAACAGACGCCCCAGAGCCCTGATGCAGCAGCAACGAGCCGCGATGCCGTCTATACCGACCAGCGGTGCGGGCGGACTTAAGAGAGCTCAGTCTCCACTGGCCAGGACGTTACTGAAGTTAAAAGGTCATTAGAACTCAGGAGACGGTCTAAAGACCGTCAAAGGGAGTTTTTTACCAGAAAGTAGGGCTGTGAAGAACTTGTTTGTAGGCCGAGCCGAACACAGGAGGAAACAAGCATACAGAGTATTCTCAGTCAGGTCGGAAGCCCCCAGCTGCATATTTTTACATTGGGTACAATCATCCCCGCCAAACTAGTATACGACTTACATGAGTGTGGTTTATGCTTACGTAAGGGAACATATACCTAACCAGACAAGCGTCACTGCAGAACTGGAAGATCAAAGGAGAAAAAAGGACGAAGCAGTGGGAGCTTACTGTCTCAGTCTTGCTCGAGTGCTGCAGTAATTATACTACAACATCAATATAGTCAGACACGTTTCACACTAGTGCTAAATTCGTATGCTGAATTGAACCCTCATACCCAAGCAAAAGATAGTCACAGGTGAAGAGCTCCAATTACCTAACTGTTTACTGCCGTCAGTGTCACGAAAAGTTTTAGTCAAGAGGAGTAATTGGAAAATTTGAGTAGAAGTTAAGGGAGGTAAGGGCTTCTTATGGACAATGATAGTTAGAATAGTTAAAGGTTTCATTACCCAAGAAAAATTAGGAAAGATTTTAATGCGAGAACTATTCGCAGACAAGTTAGGATGCCTGTCCTAGCGAACAGATCCTCTTTTAAATGCCAGCAATCTGACTAGTAACTTTAACACGTTGAGTGCGATTGTCTAGCTGGTGCAAATCTTTACTTTGTACACACAGTCACTAGAAAGCTTTGAAAAAATTACAGAACCTAACCTGAGCGACCCACCGGTGGGTCGTATCGCACTTAACGTGTTAAAGAGTTTTACATCTGTAGTTTTAAATTTTAACCTTTTAGCGACGAAAAGGACCATACGGTTCTCTTTTACGGTCTTTGGGAGAATTGTTCTAATAATTAAACAGTGAGCAATATGAGGTTGCTACTAGGTTCGAACGAGGCGGCATGTTACAGCGTCATTCTTT
>VCRD01001250.1:0-13684 GCA_006783055.1 Trinorchestia longiramus
GCTGTGTCGTGAGGGTTACTGGCTGTGTCGTGAGGGTTACTAGCTGTGTCGTGAGGGTTATTCGCTCAGCAAAGTGTGTTTTTTTCCATAAAGTCGACTACTGCGAAAAGAAAACCACATATACACATACATAGGATGTGCAATAAGTATTCCGTTAAATTTTCTACAAACGAGTTGTCATTTTAACTACAGTATCATCCATTTTCACAAACGTGAAAATTAAGAATCCGAGAAATTCTTCCACTATTTTTTGTAAATTTCCTATTAATTGAAAAATTCCTCATGTAGAAACGCATTTACTCTACCTCAAATGCCCACATTGGAGACAAACACCAAAAGGAAAGAAAACTATATTTTCAGAAAATACCTTATAGTTACATATTTCAAAGGAGCCAGCAAGCCAACTAACTCCACTTTTTCTCCTGCATCGGATACGACAATGCTTGAAATAAAAAAAAAATATTTACGTAGAATATATGAAGTAAATAGTTCAATGCTGAAGAGCAGCATCCTACTCTCATTGTCAGCTTAAAGAAGTGCAGCACATTTTAAGAAGAGTAATGAAAAAATACAGGGAGCAGTAACATAACGTCCTTTTTTCAAAGCAAAACGCATTTAAAAACGGAAGTTATGTTGCCGTGCCCTGTATAACTTAGAGCAAGGAATTCAAATGGAGAAAGTCGAGATCTGATGATCTAATGTAAGACTGAAGTGATGAAATATTCTACAAACGCAAATACTATAAGAATAAGAAGCTAAATGAATGGGCCAGAAAATAAAAAATCTGTGACCTCCACGATGTATAAAACAATGCGAAAATATAAAAACAAGGACAACTGAATATGATCATCCTAAGACAGAGTTTCTCGAAAAAATGTTTATATACACATGAATACATACAAAGCGCATTGAACATGCTTTTATTGATCAAATACAACGCACATTACTGTCCTATTTAACATACAACTTTTGCTATGAGAAACAATGTTTGAGAGTCATTCAATCGACTGCACCAACCTAACACTTGCTGGGTCAATCAAACCCCTGCACCAGTGCTGCAAAAGTCAACATAAATGCTAATTTATCCTAAATCTTTATGTTTTAAATTCAGCAGACTCGTGGGCACTAAGTTTCTTATTCAGCACCGAAGTTACTATAAGGAATGCTTTGTAACACCACAGCTGAGGTGACAATGCATTACAACACTCACAACAACCATGCGGAGGGGCAACATGCGCAATTGGCTCCCTGTGTTGCACCAGCGATACGTTGCCTCTTATATATATTCTCAAGTAAACATGGTTAGAAGTTTGATACAAACTCTAGTTGCAGTGTTCACTTGCCCTCTGTCTCACGAGTCTCTTGAATGCTTTCTCTTTACGCGAGTCAAAAATGATATCTGCTTGATAAATGTCTTAAGTTCGTTTAGTATTTACAAAATATTACAAAGGAAACTAAGCAATACAAACGTACCTAATGTACATTGAAATTTCCCTAATTTCTGTCAGCTTTCTTTTGTCATTGCTATTCCACTTTACATTGCAATAACTTCTCCCTCCTAAGTTTGATATTTTTTACTGATGTTCGTAATTACATTTCGTAAGAGACTTCATCCTTCACCGTCTCCCTCACCACGTCACCTTTTTCAATCCAGGCACCAGAATTTTTAATAGAATCTTATACAAAGTTTCTAAATTTTTCGTCTTTCGGCCATCTTGGCAGCAGCTTTTTTCTTCATCATCTGCATTCTCTTTTCAGCGGAGAGCATGGAGTTGGAGGGAGCGGTGGTGGGCACAGAGCTGGACAGCTTGCCACAGCTGCCGTCACTGCGGCTGAGCAATGAGCTATTCGTGGTGCTGCTGCCAGCACTCGCTGAAGACTTCATCTCTCTCGAGGAGCTGTTCGTGCTCGCGCTAGACCGGTCCGCTCCTGCGCCAATTCAAACCAAATTAAACAAACTGAAAGAATGTATAATTTTCAACAAATTCAATATGGATGGAGTTCACATGAATGATTGATAGAAAAATATTGAAAGGGTAGTTTCAAGGTATATTTTCACAATGATAAACATGTTACGAATTCTGCATTCTTTCTCTCTGAAACATCGGTAAATTTGCATACTAGTAGCACTGTATTGGCTATACTGACACGTAACTTGGCCCAGTGTAGCAACGATACACTTTGAGGTACTGGTATGTGTAAACATACGGTCCCCGTGCTAAATACGTAGAAGTGATTTACAGAAGAAAATATGCAGCATATTTTTCAACTATTTTTTAACTTCTCGGTTGCAAAAAGTAACTTAATCCATGAACAAGTTACTATCAGTAATATCCAAACATTAACGTTTCAAATTTTCAAGCATACTGAAAGTTATATCGTTCATTGATGTGCTTAATTTCTGGTTACTGCTGTGATCAGTTCATTAACACAATATCCACACTGCGGTCGCAGCTACTTCAGTTCCCTCTGACAGAATAAACTACAGCCTTGTATCTTAACTACAGGTTTGAATTTTAACTACAGGCTTATATCTTAACTACAGGTTTGAATTTTAACTACAGGCTTATATCTTAACTACAGATTTGAATTTTAACTACAGGCTTATATCTTAACTACAGGCTTGAATTTTAACTACAGCCTTGTATCTTAACTACAGGTTTGAATTTTAACTACAGGCTTATATCTTAACTACAGGTTTGAATTTTAACTACAGGCTTATATCTTAACTACAGGTTTGAATTTTAACTACAGGCTTATATCTTAACTACAGGCTTATATCTTAACTACAGGCTTATATCTTAACTACAGGCTAATATCTTAACTACAGGCTTGAATTTTAACTATAGACTTGTATCTTAACTACAGGTTTGAATTTTAACTAGACTTGTATCTGAACTACAAGCATGCATCTGAATTACAAGTTTGCATATTAACAGCAAGGAACCAATAAAAAGTGTAAGAAAAAACGACGACCCAAACATGACACAGCGTGTAGCCTCCACTGCGCTGGTACTATAATCGTAGTCGTCCATGGCAGTGAGCACTAGATGTACGAAGTACATAGACGGCGGTATACAGAGGGACTTACCAAGTGCTGCTCTAGTGGACACGGCAGCCAGGTTTGTGAAGGGAGACGGTCTTGATGACCCTGAACTCGAGGACACGCCTGCAACACATAAAATAATTAGAAAAATGAAACAATAATTGAACCTGCCCTGCGTACTAAGCTTCCAATAACAACTCAATTAGTAACTGATAAAAACGAGCACTCATTATTTGCAATACTTACAGATATTGTTAGAATATCTTTTCATCGTTGACTACATTTTGAAATAAAAACAAAAATATTTTGAAGAAGAAATATGGCAATAAATTGCCTGTACAGTACAACTTCATGGCTGCAACAGTGCTGGGTTATGCAGGTTGTGGTGAAATACCAGTGCTGGGTTATACAGCTTATGGAGGAATACTTGTGCTACACCAGCAGTGAGTTGGACTGCATTTTAAGGAGGCGTATTCTCACCCTTTTTTTGTCAATAAAGAATGGAAAGGTTTCAAAGGCCAAAAACAAATATTTCTCTACTGTCAAACAAATAAAGTTATATGAAGTATCTGTGTACTTGTAAATAATTTAGAGAAAGACTTGTTCCTGTAACGCATGAACAGACCTAGAGCCGAGGACTTGGAGGGGGAAGGGCCGTGATGAGATGCAGAGAGACCAGAACTAGTCTTGGCAGGTGAAGGTGCGTGTCTGCTGGAGCTGGCGCTGCTGCTGCTCTTGCTGCTGCCACTCCCTCCAGACCGCGTGCTGCTGCTCACAGAACTGCTGCTGTTGCTGGTCGTCGCTGCACTACTGTTCTGCTTGCAAGGACCAACATCATTAAAATTATGGACATAATTAGTCATCATGATCGAAATCATGATTAGTACTGACCATCATGTTTAAAAGCATGAACAGAATCCCCCATCATCATAATCCTCGAAGAACATTATGACTGGAATTATTCTGTATTCCTTTGGATTCACTAGTTGTCAATGGAGTATCAAACAATACTCAGTAGAACTACATAACCAAATTAACCAAGCGGACCCTTCACTGGACGCGTCAATGAGCTAATATACTCAGCTTCACAAGAAATACAAATCATAATACTTCAAAGTAGGTATGATCGTCACGAACTTGTATTACATGCATTGCTAGAAATAATTCAGACAGGCAAAACTGCAGATTTGATGATGTGCAAACAAAACGCATAACAGCTAACCTGCTTCCTCATGTTACGGGTGCACTTAGCACAGTACCACACTCTCCTGGGGTCCGTGATGTCCACCTTGCTGACCGGAGGCTTGTGACACTCCTGGTGGTAAATGAGATGGCATTCCTGGCACTCCACCAGCTGGTTCACCGAGTAGAAAGAGATTTTCCTAAAATTCAGAAGGGGAACATGAGCTTATATATAAATATAATATATTGTAAATAAATTATGTATGTTTTTAAATATAAATATACAGAGAATGTCAAAATGTACACACACCAAACAGGAAGGAGGAAAATTGAAGAAAAAGTAACATGCACTACTGATGACCATACTAAATGTGAGCAATGAACACGAGACAAATGATATTTATTCCCCAGAGTGAAGATGTAAATGCTTATTTCAGTTTGTAAAAAATGGTTATTATTATTTCAGAGGAACATTTCCAAATAAACAAAAAATACCAACAGAATGAATTGAGTTAAGAATTTGAAATAATTTGGAAGGCTTATGTAATGATGAGCCTAGAAGTAAACTGACAACACGTCACATCCACGGCGAGGGCACACCTATGAACAGTTGAAGCTGTGCAGGGTGTATGGTTAGTTTAGTCAGGAGACCCATTTCATGCTGCCATTTGAATAAAAAACAAGTAAATTATGAATAAATACAGAAATAAACAAATAGGACCAATTTCAACACTCACTTGCACACAGTACAGCTGATGCCACTCGTTATTTCATCGGCAAGGTCATTCATGTCAGGCTCCTGGTCGCTCTCGTCAGACCTGCGGCTGCCTGCTTTTGAGGAGCCGCCATCTGATTTATGGGAGGGTGTTGGAGAGGGGGTGTGAGGGGTAACTGGCATGGAGGGGTCGGCCATGCGGATGCGCTTGTTTGGCACCACGGATAGACCAGGATCATCCTGAAAACATCAAATTCATAAGCACCACAATTGAGTTTATTCAACACTTTTGCTGCCAATGAGGTACCCCATGGTCAGAAATTATTTATAACAAATTGAGAACAATTAGCTTAAGTAACAAATTAGGCTGTTTAGTAATTAATTTTTCTAATTAGAGAAATAAGACAAAAAACCATTGTCACAGAGAAGCAGAATGTGTCAATCACCATTGGCAGCAAATGTATTAACAAGGGAACAGTAAATGATGATCAGATGGTGTACTGAGTTATGAATGGCTTAATAATTATTTCCATAATTGTAAACCCAGCAAACATTTAAATTAAATTTTTATTACTCTGAACAGAATTAATTTTTTAAAATTAAAAGTAAATAAAAATAATACCTTAATAAACAGGAATCATCTTGAAGTAGTAATTTAGAATTCCCTTTAAGTTCTTTACAGAATTAAAACAGAACACACATCCAGTAAAGCAAACCTGTCCATGAAGATCTCTCTTCCCCAAATCCCTCGTAGCTCCCACCCCGACAAATGCATTCGGAGCAGGACTAGAGTGCCGTGATCTTGAGATGGGAGAGTCTCGTCTCAGGTCCTGAGAAGCACAAATGAGTAAAAAAAAGCAAACACAACAATGAAGAATTCCCTTTACTAATTTTTTTTAGGTCTGCAGGACTGACTAGAAGCAATAAGCAAATCAACACACACTTGCTGCACATGTGTGTTTGAGGCCAGTAAATAACAATCATGACAAGCTCCATTCATAATGAGGGCAATAAATAACAATCATGACAAGCTCCATTCATAATGAGGGCAATAAATAACAATCATGACAAGCTCCATTTATAATGAGGGCAATAAATAACAATCAGGACAAGCTCTATTCATAGTGAGGGCAGTAAATAACAATTATGACAAGCTCTATTCATAATGAGGCCAGTAAATCACAATCATGACAAACTCTATTCATAATGAGGGCAGTAAATGACAATCATGACAAGCTCTATTCATAATGAGGGCAGTAAATGACAATCATGACAAGCTCTATTCATAATGAGAGCAGTAAATGACAATCATGACAAGCTCCATTCATAGTGAAGGCAGTAAATGACAATCATGACATGCTTCATTCAAAAACATGACTACTCAAAGGTAGCTACTTCTATCCATACAGATGTAGGACTATCAGATGGCAGAGCCTGTGTTAAATACTACAGGCCACACCAAAATGATGTTGACTTGAAAAGTTAAAATCTTGCATATGTAAATAATAATTTATAATACTATTAGTGTACTGTGTAGATTTTCTAGACAATTTTGAAGTGGTATCTGGGAGTTATCACACCTCAATTGCTGGAAAGAATAGCAGAGTGAAATGACAAAAATCATAGAGTTAATAACTGAAGCAAGGATAAAAAACAATGAAAATTACATTTCAACAATACAATAATGAAAATGACTACATGAAAGGCTCACTGGGCACTTCCAAATCAGGATTATATCTTGCAGAGGTGAAAGGCTTTTTAAACTCAGAAATTTGAAGAACCAGTCAATGAAGCAATAACTCAAATTTCTACACAAATGGGAGAGATGTATATTTCTGCTTAAAACTAATTTGTAATATGAGAAAAAGTGGAAGGTAGGTAAAGAAATACTCAATATGGCATTAAGTGGTTAAATTTTCAATGAACATTCTTAAAAAGCAAAATTTCTTCATTTATAAACATTTTAGTACACAAAGTGGTTATGAAGCTGCTGTTTTGAAAACATGTATTCTTCAGTATAATGTAGCAGAAAATTATGGCAAGATCAATTTCCTTCTTTCAAAAAACTTTCCCTTTAAGAAAGAAATCTCCAGTTTCACTTTTATTTTTCATCATAGTTGCATGAATTACAATACAATTGACTCATCTAGAAGTAGTTTTCTTTACAACACTATTTCTAATTTGATATTTAAAAAAAACCTTTCAACATTTATGAGAATATTTCCTGCATTCAGAGCAACAAGTTACAAAATGATTGTTTATCACACAGAAATATATAATTTTTGAGACTAATTATTAACAAGTGCTGTTACTGCCAATTAAATAAAGCTATGTAAACAAATCTTTACACTAAAAATGAACATTAACATTGCAATTAAAAGTAAACATTGTTGAAATAAGTGTTAATACTGTGTAAATGAGTATTAATACTGTGTAAATAAGTATTAATACTGTGTAAATAAGTATTAATACTGTGTAAATGAGTTTTAATACTGTGTGAATGAGTGCCAACACAATGTAAATAAACATCAAATTTGCATAAACTAATGACAAAACTTGACAAAGGGAAATCAACACAGTTCACATAACTTATTAGGGCCAGAGCATACATTTATCTACAGTTCTTATAAAATATTATTTATTCTACATATATTGAACTCAATAAATCTCACATCCATGCCTATGTGTACATAGGAGCTCTATACAATTTTAAATGCATTTTAAATGTGTTTCTGTGTTCATGCAATCAATGAGAACATCAAAGATGGCAGTTGCCTCTTTTTTCAACTCTTGGCCTTAATGGGTTGAAGTCATTCAATAACTTTAAAATGAGTGATAATGCAGGCCAAATTAAGATGAAAGCTCAATAAAAGTCTGTGTTAGTGAAGAGATAACCATCAAATAAACAGAGTATTGATGCATATGAGAATTAATGTAGTGGTAATTATCTTGGTCCTCTTGGTTCAATGTTCCACACTCACTTGAACAAGCATCATACAAAAAATAAATAACTATTCATAACAAAACATTGCCATGTTACTTTCAACACCAATATTTCTAAAAGAATATGAAAAATTACAAATGGTGGTCTATGAAAAACACTAAAATTTCTGACATTTCCAACCAATGAATGGCACTAGACTCTGCTAGTCAATCAACAATTTGAAAAGTAGTATCTCAAATGAGCTTCATTTCAGGCTACTTTCTCATCAAAATAAAGTTAATGTTCAGTAAATAAAAATATGATCATAGCAGAGGTAAAAGCTTGTCATATCTAGTTTCAAATTTTTTTTCAACTAATTAATACAATTTCTTAGGCCAGTTTGACAGTAAGATATAAAATGAGTATTACCTAAATTTTTAGTTTACAATAACTTGTTACCAGATTCATTGGAAGCAGTTTGTTGTATCAAGTAGTAACATATTTTCTTTGCACTAAAAATAATTTACTGGAATAGATAACCAAAAACAACATGCACTTGCAAGATCTGTAGCCAATGAATCTCCTAAGCTGAGAGATAACTTTCAGTATGCAAAGCTAGAGTGCACTCAAGTCTAAAGTTTAAATGCAACTAACTCAAAAAATACATTTATTTATTTAACAAATAAGCACAAAAATTACATGCATATGATAAATGAGCAAAAGAATAAATTTAAAACAACTCACTAATTTTCCAGAACTCCGTTGCTTGGCAACCAAGGCTTCATCTGCTAAAATTTTTAGTTGTTCTAATGAGTCAGGAGCTTTAGATAGGAGAAGTCGAATTCCACGACGAATGAGAGGGTCAACTTCGATTTGAGACATAATGAATTGACAATAATTACTTTATTTTTGAGGAAGGGGCTAGTTGAATAACGTTAACGCTTCACGAAAGGCTTCACAAGTTATAACAATTTCGCACTGAGCTGAATAAACCTCAAATCGACACAAAATAATTCAAACTCCAAGCAATATATTGGGTTATGTTTATCTAATATAACAACAAATTTTTTAAAAATTCTATACCAAAACCATCATAGAAGCAAACTTTTTCAGAGTTCTCAGTGATCTGTCAATTTCCCACAGACCCCAAGTGACCCGTTCAACGAGTTGACACATGGTAAACAAACCGATAGGTACTCGTAGCGGCGTAGCCTCGTAGGCTGTATTCCACCTGAATTTTAGTTGAAGATAAATTATTAGCCTACTTTAGGGTATTAGAGTTCTGTTTTAGAGAATAGATACGATTAGGAAATACCTGCAATCGTACTAACATATGCTATTACAACCAACGAAATTAAGGGTATTAGCGTCTATCAGTAAATAATTTGATATTAGAACTCGTAGTTTTAAATTTCTATGCAAGAACGAAGTTCCATGAAAAAATAAGTAAACTGAGATTTAGTTGTTTCTTACCGGAGGGAAAATCTCGACACCGGTTACAGAAACTTTATGAAAAGTGAGTCACCGTTTACACTTTTAAATGTTTAGTGATGTAATTTCATGAATACAATCCATGATTGCCAGAATTGTTACGTTCGTACCAAAAGTGTTACTTTTTGCTTGGAGTTTCTAGTTATGATACTGTTGTTACAACTTCAACAGAACTTGTTACTATTTCAATTTTCATAGTTCATTTAATTAGCAATAGCTGTTTGAATTGATCGAATGTCTGAGTCGTTTCAAACGCGTATCGGCTACTTCTAAAACGCGTTTGTTTCGCTGCACAGCGTTCAATCGCCGGCAAAGTGCAACTGTGAAAATTCAATCTGTGTTGAACTAGTGACGGTGACGAAGGAGAGTGATCAGTAGTCAGTACGCGTTGAGAATTTTGCAGTTGCTCAGTCGTTCGGTCATTCCTCGTGATCTGTGACTACTCTTCATCGTAGCGTTACGCACTGAAAAGATTGCTTCAATGCCTTGGCCTGCAGTTCAACTTGAAGAATGTCGACGGTGGTGGTGACTACTCGTCTAGAGTGCAGCTCCGTATGATTAGTGTTAGCCCAGTTCTTGTCTACTGTGGGAAGGTTGGAGGAAACTAATACTGATGAGTTTTGTGAACCTTTACGGAGAAACTGAAAACTTTGACAAGAACCTCAGCTTCAGTGCCTGCTGGAGTCCAGACTGGTGGGCTGAGTGTCACTACACTTGCCAGAAGCTTATTTGGAGCATTTTTTGGAGTTCAGTTCTACCAACCAACCTTCGGTCTTTCCTCCCTGATCAGACCATCTGACGTGTGTGTAGGTTTACTGCATTGTGAGGTTACTTGCTGTTGTGAGAGTTGGTAATTTTTTATTAGGTGCTATTGATAGCATTTAATTGTTTAAAATATACATAGTTTAATGAAATTTTACTAAAAGATCAGAACTAAAGCTGAGGCAACTTAATACATCAGAAAAATCATCGGAAAAAGTAGTGGTATATAGTAAATGAATCAAATTCAATAATTTCCATTAAATTATCTCTCTAGTTTGTAACTAAGATTGTCAACTATGTGGTTAAGCCATACTGTAAAGGATATACATTCCTATATATTTATATCCCTATAGCATTTATACATACCTGCACTTGTGTGAAAATGATGATATTTTAGACATTTACTTTAAACCCTTTGGCACTGATTTTTGAAATCTTATAAGACATTATCACAGTCAGTGTGAAAAGGGGAAATTTTGTATGTTAATTACTGATAAATTCAGTGGCTTAAGAACCAAAGCTAAGCAACCTTGAGTACTTGCCAGTCATTTTACTGATTGGGTTGGAAAATGATTGGGTTAGTGAAACATTTTTGTGACATTTCCAGTTATATACATCATCTTTGTGGTTTAATTTTAAAATTTAGTAAAGGATCACTTTGCATTTAGCTTAATATGCCTTTTGTGGCCAAAAAGTGGTACACACCAAGATAATTTTTAGGTTTTTGTAAAATAGTTGTTTCATTGGATAAAAAATAACAACAAAACAAACTGAAAATGAAATTTATTCACAGACCCTGCATTAAATAAGTAATATCAGTAAATTGTCATGAAAATGGATACTAAGTAAACAAAAATGTATATACTCTGTACATTTGATGGTAGTGATATTCAACACATTGTCAAAAGCTCTATTTTGTTCGTCATAAAACTTGAAAATAACCAAAAATTGAACATCTTTTATATCTCTGCATGTCAAATATAAATTTAAAATCATATTACAAAAAATTTAAAGCAACGTGACTATGTCATTCATTTGCAACTTGTTTCATTGTGTCACATTTCAGGATTCAATTTTTCATCATTTCCAGCAGTGCTTGCAATGCAGCATCCTGTTCATTATTGGTAAATGTGTGCTTTTTGTTTTTGTTTAGCATTTCTTTTCATTTTTGCCCTTTTCTCCATCTTAGTGCATTGCTAGCAGGTGATTTATAAGAAGTAAAATTTTATTGTGTTAAAAAAGGGATTGATTTTTACTTGAAATTCTTTCAACTGAATAAGTTAATAAAAGTAAATAAGGGGCACCACTTGTTAATGTGAATAGCAAAAATTTGACTGAAAATTACTAAATTCTGGAAAATGTTTCCCACTGTGGAATAACTATTTCAAAAGAAGGGTAGTATTTATTAGTTCTTCTGTGAAATTGTATAAAATTATTCAGTTGAAGAAAAAGTGTATTTAATGCTCTTATATTTAGATCCAATAGTAGTATCTTAATAGCCAAAACAACAGTGACAGGAAAACAAATATATATATTTTAAAGTGAATCATTTTTTGTGTATTTAATGGCATATTAGTATCCCCTTGAAAATTAATCTAGCAAGAGTTTATGGAGCACTCAAAGCTGTTACCTACAAAATACCTTTACTTTTTTCTTTTGAAGTATTGCAGGAACATCCATGTCTCACAGACATTTTAAAATGCCTGGCAGACTACACTCCCAAGAAGGCATTGATTTACGGCAAAACCTGCAGTTTTATGTACACCTGCAGTTTTATGTACAGAAATTACTAGATCAACTTGAGAGTTGCTAGGAGAGTTTTAGCTACATTGGTGTGAGGTTGAACTCCACAAGCTTTTAATTTTTATATCTTTGGTACAAGATAGTGGCATGTATCACTAAAATCTTAGGTTGTTTTGACATTTATAACTGCTTTTGATAGTATCCTTGGCTACCAGATGCTTATAAAAATGCCCTGAAAGATGACACTTCATGCTAGATGCCAATAAAGACATGCTCTGCCAGATGCCACTAAAGACATGTGCTGCCAGATGCTAATAAAGACATGTGCTGCCAGATGCTAATAAAGACATGTGCTGCCAGATGCTAATAAAGACATGTGCTGCCAGATGCTAATAAAGACATGTGCTGCCAGATGCTAATAAAGACATGTGCTGCCAGATGCTAATAAAGACATGTGCTGCCAGATGCTTATAAAGATATGACCAGCTAGGTGCTAATAAAGACATCCTACCAGATCCTAATAAAGACATGCCCAGCTAGGTGCTAATAAAGACATGCCCAGCTAGGTGCTAATAAAGACATGCCCAGCGGGGTACTAATAAAGACATGCCCAGCAGGGTGCTAATAAGGACATGCCCAGCTAGGTGCTAATAAAGATGAGGCTTGCCATATATCTATTAATAAAAATACACCCCAGGGCATACTCCCTTTGCCATGTGTTCAGCTCTCGTGAGCAACATAAGCACATAGAATTATCACTTTTTACAGGCCTGTAATTTAACAAACATTTTCACATGTGTCCTCTTTTTTTCCTAAAACTTTTGTGCCATTTTGCTATACACACATTGCCTGTTTTCTTTCCATTTAAGTGTGTGTTAACAGAGGATAATTTCAGTAATTGAATTTTATATTATGTAATATGTGTTTACTATTTAGTTAGAAATTGAAATGTAAGAGGTAGAAACATTTTTTACAAAATAGCACATAGCTTAAATCTGAATTTTTATCATCTTTGAAGAATAGTTGACAGTTAAAATATTTCTAAACAAACATTTAACATATTTAAAACTTAGAGACCACCTTAGTGATGAATTTTAATGATGAATATTGAATCATAATAATGTTTTCTTATTCTTTGTCATTATGACAAAATAAAACTTAATAGCTCTATTTTATTTAGTAACTAGACAGTCCATGTGGAAATTCCACAATTTAGATTTGAGTAATTTGAAATTATTATAAAGATGAATGTATATAAGATTTAAGATAAATTATTGTGTAATAAATGAATACTTTTCATTAATATATACAGAACTTCTATTCTGTATCTTATCAACTGATAACATGGCCCAGATAGTACTCGTTGAAATGACTTGGTTTAAAAGTGATAAATTTAAGGATCTATGAAACAAAATACATATTTTAGTTTTACCTGTGGTACTGTCATAATCTGAATATCTTTCATGAATATATGCAGAACTTCCATTCTGTATCTTATTCACCAATAACATGGCCCTGTAAGAGAAGAGAGCTAGTAATGGAAAAAATGGAGTGTTTTGTAATGATCTGGCATCTTTGGCATCCATGATACAATGCTTGTAATGCATGCATACCCGTTTTGATTTCAGTTCAATAATTTTTTTCAGTAATAGATAGGAAGTAATGGGATGGACACACACAGATAGAACGAGAGAGATGGAGATATATAGTTTATTATATATGTAGATCTATTTGGGCACAATACTTTTTCTAGTTGAGTTTGAGTGGGTTAGTTTCAGCATATAATTGACATGTATTGGTACACAATTGACACGTTTTATTA